>PVKS010003446.1:0-103599 GCA_004027875.1 Aplodontia rufa | reverse complement strand
ATCCAGATAAGATGTAATGCTTTATAATCTAATATCTTTTTTTAGAGTTATAAAGGGAAAGGGAAGGGAGGGATAAGGGAGGGTAATTGGGGGGGGCACTCCTGGAGATAATTGCAATATCCAGAATATTTACACATTTTATACACATTTTATATTATTTTGTTAAAATTGTGTAAGGTTGTTCAAAAAATAAAAAAAAAAAAAAAAAGAAATGTAATTCAACCTGGATCCAACTTGGGCCAAAGCTTGAGCAAGTCTTAAACTTCATTATATCCCAGTTTCCCTTATTGAGGAATGAGATTCCAGCAGTTATTCTCTAACTTGTGAGGATTAATGTTAAGGTGGGAGTCACAGGAATAGCAGAACAATAACATCCCAGATAATGACTTAGACCTATATATGAAAATTTATTTTTATTCAGGATGTAGCATATCATCCTTCAAACATTACTTTCCAATTCTAGTGTGACTAAGAGGGCCATATGCCAAACTAACATTTTCATCTCAAGTGGCAATTTAAATAGTGTATATAAATGAGGGTGATTCTGTTTCAACTAAATGGAATAGATTGGTGTGTGGTGCTGTAGAGCTGGCCCAATAAAGGAAACCAAACCTGGCATATTATTACAAAATATGAGTGGAATTTTAAAATAAAACTCTTATATGCTCAAATAAAAATAATTTGAACACACACACACAAAAAAAACTACACTGAACCTATGTTTTGTTGACCTATTGACTTAGAATACAGTCTACCAACAGTTGAGATGGGTAGTTGACAGCATCCATAAGTATGTGGTAGTGTTTTGACAGAGAATCCACACTATTAGAGGGTCTTCAAATTGATATGTAACACCACATTGATCTAGATCTAATGTTTTGAGCATTGGCCAGGAGGAAAACGACAGCCATTGTGTTCTATGAATAAATCTTTATTATAAAGATTGAGTGGTGCACAGTAATGAATCAAGACATTGCAATTAGTTATAAGGCCTATGAAAAGTTATTACCGTAAGCCTTTGGGGTCTGAATCAATAGTCCTTTGTTCAATCACAACTGAAGTCCATGAAATGAATTCCCCAAGAAAGGCTGCAGAATTGAATGTGAGATATTAACATAGGGACCATTTTTAGCCACAAGCTATCAAGGTACTATTTTAGAAAGAGGAGGATTATTCATCACAACTATCTGAAAAAAAAATTCCTGAATCTGTTACTTAATATTTTGCAGCATCTGTTCCTTTGCTGTGCATTGATTATGTAAGATAACAAAGCCTCCGATTGTCTTGATGGCCAATATTGTTTTAATTATCCCTCATTATGAATGTTGCTAAGCCTGGAATGTACTAGAGTTGTGAGGATGGTATTAAGCCATCTGACCATTATAATTAGGCAAAGGAGGAGATCAGCAGAGTAGACAAGAGCCTTCTTTTTTTTTTTCATGTTAAATTGAATATAAAAACAAAATGTTTACTGAGTATATTTAAAAATGCATGTGAACTGTCACTTTTATATGTTCTTTCTTCAATTATGAATGTAGTTTTCTGAATTTTATGATACACAGGCATGGTTTATATACTATTTTCTTTTTATGCATTTTTATTGCAAAAGCTTAGTTTATTTTATGATTAATAAATACAAATATATCATTTTATAATGTAAACATTGATTCCATGTAATTCATTATCAACAGCAGTTTTACCAGACACATACACCACAAAAATTAATCCACTATAGTAGTAATGTTATTTAATGAATCATTCAGTTGGTATTAAAACATGAAAAATATAATTTTAATAATAAAATTTTTTTTCTAGCAAATATGTATTGCAAAATATGTACTGCTTTGTTTAAGTTCTAAAGATTGTGCTTATACCATTAATATTTTTTTTTATTTTAAAGTAAAATGACAACTATTTCCCTAAATTACTTTCTGTGTAAATCCAAGTCCATTCTCTGAGTCCTTTTTGACTAAAATAAATGCATCACATCAGCTCTTTAATCACTTTAATATTGTTCTTTGAACTAGAAAACTATATAGAACTTGAGAGGCTGTCTGCTTCAAGACAAACACAGGGCAATTCCAAAAGAAATCTTTCCTTTAGAAATATGTTTTATTAATCATGTGATTTCTGCCCTAGCTTTTTTGGCAACCCTCAAATATTCACAACACTTTCGAAAGTAGTTTATATTCTCTTAGTGGGTTTTCGTTCTTCATATTTAATTAAATTAAAGCTCTTGTGTATTTCCTCCAGTCCCTATTTCTTGTCACAATATGAATGTATATGTATGTACTTGGACACATCCCCTGTATGTTCTTATTTTATTATCACTCTTAAGTTCCCCCATTTTACCCCATTCTTCAAGAGTGTTCACATGCTGCCAATATCCAAAATAGCTCATTTACACACCTGCCTTCAAATACTCAAATGACTTTACTTTCAAAACAGTAAATGAAATGTACTAAAATTAAAACATTAATCAACCCTGTTTCAGTTTTTATATTTCTTAAGAGAGAGGGACAGTGAGAGAGAGAAAGAGAAACAATTTCTATTTAGTTTTTCACTTGACTTTCGTTGCTCTGAGACATTGTTGTGCATGTGGTGCTGAGGTTTGAACTCGCGTACTCGCGCATGCCAGGCAAGTACCCTACCCATCAAGCCACTGTTCCAGCCCCCTGTTTGAGTTTTAATGATCAGTTTCACTTACTCATTCAATTTATGTTTGTTAGATTTCTAGCAAATGAAAAGGTACAGCATTGTGCCCATGTTCAGTGTTTTCAAATGTTTTTTTATTTTCTGTTTTCATCAAGAAAATCATGTACTTCTTTAAATCATTTAAATTGGTGGTACGTCAGATCATGTTGATTGCTTTTCCATTGTTGGAACTGTTACACTATCCTAGAATAAACCCCCATTTGGACATAACGTAGTCTACTGGATATATATTGCCATGTTTTGCGAAGTATTTCCATTTTTGTACTAATGAAATGTACAGGTCTGTTATGTACCTTTTTTTCTTGTAGTATCTTTTTTTTTAAGAGAGAGAGAAAGAATTAATTTTATTTAGGTTTTCATCTGGACTTTGTTGCTCCAACACTTAATTGTATATGCAGTGTGGGATTTGAACCCAGGTCCTTGTGCATGCAAAGTCACCACTCCAGCTCCTAGTACAGTCTTTATTTGGCTTACATTTTCAGATAATGTTGAACTTCTACAATGATTTGTAAAGTATTCATTTTTAATTTCCTCTTTTTGGAAACAGTGTCATTTGATAATATTTCCTCCTTAAATATTTGGTAGAATATGTCCTGTGAATCATTTTGGACTGATGTTTTATTTACTAATGGACTGAATATGCAAATGTATTTTCCTTTATACCACTATATAGAGTGCTGGTAGCTGCTGTCCATTCAAATGTTATATCCTTTAGTGGGGTTGGGTTGTAGCTCAGTGGTAGAGAACTGGCTGCATGCAGGAGGCCCAGCAGTGAAAGAAAAAAAATAATAATTAATAATAATAATAATAATAATAATAACAAGCTGTTACATTTGATGCTAATTGTCAATGCATGTGCATATAATTATTTATAGTACTCTGCTATCATTTTGATGTCTTCAGGGTCTATAATGATGTACCTTGTTTTATTTTTCTTCCATTTGGCTAAAGTTGTACCAGTGTTATTAATTTTTTAAAGAAAGAAACAACATTTGGTTTACTAGTTTTCTCTACTATTTTGCTGCATTTGGTTTCATTGTCTAATGCTGTTAAAGTTACTATTTTCTTTTTTCTGCTTGCTTTGGGTTTATATTGGTAAGTTTTCTTCCAGGGTTTGAGGGTTCTTTTATTCATCTTCTTTTCCTTCTTTCCTTTCTTTTTTTTTCTTTCTTTCCCCTTTCTTCCTTCCTTCCTTCCTCTGAGGATTTAGCACAGGGCCTTGCTCATGCCTAGAAAGGACACAGTCTACCATTACCACTGAACTATACCTAACCCTTAGGTGATTTTTGTTCCTATGGTGAACTGCAATGCCTCAGAGTCTTCAAATTGCCTTACCTAAACATTATACTAAAGGTAGGGTCTGCTTTGCCTGAGATTTTACTCTTATTTATTTGTTATCTTCAAAGACTACTCCAAGGTTAGCTTCAGTTTTCTTTTGAGTTGCATCATTGAGAGGACCAGACTGTTGGAACTTGGTTGTTACTGAAAATTTGGTAGCTTGGTTCTATGGATAGTGGGAAGTAGGGGGTTGTGTAAGTTCCAAGAATTAGAAAAGTTTATTTGGGGGTCATGATTTCAGAGGTATCAGTCCATGGTCAACCAACTCCATTGCTCTGGGCCTGAGAATAGCATCATGACAGAAGGGCAGGGGGATGAGCTCATAATATCATGGTAACCAGAAAACTGAAAGAGACAAGGGAGCCAAGGTGGTAAGATGTAATCCACAAGAGCAAGCCCCTAGTAACCCTGTCCTCCAGCCATGCCCCACATATCTACAGTTACCACCCAGTATTTGAAAGTAATCCTTTCAAATTATTAATCCATCAAATAGAGTAATCCAGGGCTGGAGTGGTTGCTCAGTCATTACAGTGCTTGCCTGGCATGCATGAGGATGAGGGTTCAAACCCCTGCACCACATACACAACAAAGTGTTGGAGCAATGGAAGCCTCATGAAAAACTAAATAAAATTGACTCTTTCTTTCTCTCTCTCACTGCCCCTTTCTCTCAAAAACAAAAAAAAAAAAAGATTTATCCACTGATCTGGCTACAGCTCTCATAATCTAATCACTTCATCTCTGATCATTTCAACATTAACACGGAAGATTTTGAGATATACCTTTTTTCCAAAACATAGAAAATATAGTCTCCTTTTTTAAAAAAAATTAAGTCTTAGTGATAAGTAATCATTGTGTCTTTGAGCCTCACTGTGTGTTCTTCTTCATATTTTGAAACAATTCTTATATTTGTACTTTCCCCAGAAGTAGAGGACCATTGTCTGATATCCTTCTCTAGTTACAGTTTATTTTTAACAATATACTGTCAGTTATAGTCTGTGTTGTCTTAGAGCCCACAGTTCAAACTATGAATCCATTGTGCAAATAACGGAGATGGTTCCCAGGAGAATTTTTTTCCCAAATCATATACTAGGAAGGAGACTTTTTTTTTTTTTTTTTTTTTTTTGTGAATATTTGCAGGGGTTTGTGGAGAAAGGCTCTCAGATGCTATAGATTCCCTGTATATTTGGGGATCACAAGAGCTTCATTCTCATTTTCAATAAATATTCAGACTCTACTCACCAAACAACCAATGTGAACTTTTATTACTGATTTCTAGGTGAATCTTGCCATGGTTAAGCGACTACTCAAGTCTCAATTCAAGTGCTTGCCCTGCTACTTTGTTATCTTCAATTCTCCTCTTTTATTCCTGTTACATATATTTAAACTTCAGTACTGACCAGTGATTCTCAAGACAGCATTACAAAATAATTTCTTGAAGTTTTTATTTTAAATGTAGATTTCTGGGATCTTTGAAAAGAGTCTCTGAGTTTATCAATCATCTACATTTTCCTCATACCAGACAAAATCTATTAACAAGTGGTTCATGCTGTACAACTTGAGAAATAAACCCTTTTAAATAAATTGGTGTCAATATTCTTTTCACTTTCCTCTAAATAGGTTAGATATTTTCAGATATCAAAGCATTTGCAAAATTCTCTAAAACAATAGTTGAAGTGGAATAACCTAATATAGCTGCAATGTTGGCACCTGGTAAATATTTAGTATATCTTTGACAAATAAAAGTAATATTCACATTTGGGTATAAAAGTGTCATTTAGTGAGTTTGTAGTTTAAAATTTGGTTTGTATTTCTTTATTATGTTTATGTTTTTACTGTGATGATTTTAGGTGGTTATTTAGGAAATTATGACAAAAAATGCTTCATATGAGTGAGAAACTGTCGAGTTTAAATCTTCTTGGTTCTTAGTCAGCATTTCTAAATATTAAATATCACAAAGACAGATCATTAAATTTATAAATATTGATAGGCACCAAAGTATTTTTACCATGCTTGTCTTTACAATTTAAAAAATGCCTATTATTATCCTGTACAAACAGAAACAAAGAGAATTATGTTTTTGAAATGTTAGACCATTTTCTTCAAGATAATGAGGTCTGCTTTCCTAATGGAAAGCCCTTGCTGAGAGTCCTATAGCATTCTGACATTCTTGGAGACTTAGTTATTTAGCTCTCTGTGGTTAAACCTTCAATGTCAATTATAACTTATCAATTCTGATACTTAAGCTGTTGCTCACAAATTAGGGGTATGTAGCTAGCAATTTTTCCACTTTTTGGCAGATGAGAATATGATAGTTACCATTTCTCAGAGTACTTTTTTTTCTTTCTTTAAAATTTATACTTTTTGTGTTCACTTTCAAATGCCTGAAAAGCTGCTCTTAATATTCTGCATGTGTATTCTTTGAATAAAATTTTGCAGCTCCCACAATTAACACTACAAATAAAATTTGCAAGAAGATCATTATCATACATCTATGTATCTTGCATGAAACAGTTATTTGTAAAAATGGCATTTTGGATAAAGCTATTAAAATTGTTTTGTTTTGTACTAAAAAATTAAAAGTGTTATCTATTTAATGTTTCAGTGTTTGGAAGTGCTAAACTATCTGTGATGCTATCTTTAGAAATTTTTTTTAGTTTTTCCACATAAAATTAAAATGTAATACATCTCAGTTAATAGGTTTCATTAACAATAAATTCTGTATTGAATAGATTTTTTGTACTAAATGGGCATATTTTGTCTTTAAATTTTTACATCAAATGCACAACACACACATACACATCCCTATACATACCCAGGCACAGGCACACATTTAGTCTGAATTTCAAGAGAATAATGGCAAGATTAGCATTAATTAGGTAATTACCAAGTTTACAAAGTATGTAGAACATTACCTAATACCACTAGGTAAATGCTTGCTATCATGTATACCAGAGATGTTTGTGTTCATATATTTTAGAATGTGATTTAATGGCATATTCCTCTAAGGTATGATAAAAAATTATGAATGTATAGGAAGGGTTAGTGTATAACTGGTATAATTTTTAAATGCCCCTACTCTTGGGACTTTGCTCCTTTTTTTCCATCATATAGTAACTGATATATCTGACATTTTCCTACTTTTTTATTTATTTTTTTTAGAAAGAGACAGAGAAAGAATCAACTTTATTTATTTTTTTAATTTTGTTTATGTTTTTCAAATACTTAATTGTATATGTGGTGCTGGAGTTTGAACCCAGATCCTCATGTATGCCAAGCAAACATCTACCACTGAGCCACCACTCTGCCCCTAATTAGTTTATTCTTTAAATGCATTTATTTATTCTTTTTATTTTTTCATAATATTTGTGTTGGGGTACATAAAATATTTTAGTCTTTTTTATCACCACAATTGTAGTCAGCTATTTTTATAGACAATTTCAATCATTTAAATAATAACAATAATAAAAACTGTCTATGGACCATTTAGAATAACAAATCACACAAAATTCTTCTTCATTTAAAGTAGTTCCTGACACACAGGAGGTCCTAGTGTTTCTCAAATTATCAACTAAATGTTTTCCATGTCACAATCTAAGTAGGAGGTTTTGTCATTTGTCACTAGTCAATCATTCATGTTTATGACATGATGATGACTCAAACTGACAAAGCAGTCTGATTCTCTGATGTCAATCAACATCATCATGTTATCTATCTAGATCCGAAAGTCAAGCATCATCATTTTAAGCAATCATTTTTTTCCAAAATGTAACAGAAACTTATTTAGCATGGCTACAAAGGGGGTTTTGCCAAGCAAAATTACCCTGACGGTGTTTTGGGGTTCCATCCAGTTTTCTCTTTGTACAATAAGCTAGATATTAATATCCTTTGTTAAAATGTTTTGGACATATTCTGCATAGGGAAAATAAAACCGTGTAGGTCTCTTGAGTGTTCCTTACTTCCTGCTCTTTTAAAAATTTTGATTTAGAAAATTTATGATTATGAAAGACTGGGAAATTCCACAATTTAGAAACAATGCAAACCATTACAAGATTTTGGCACATTCTAACTCCTTAGAGATATGCATATTTGTGAAATAGTTTGTCCAAGTCTGACATGATACCATTAGCCTTAATAGTGGAGAGAAGCAATAGCCTTCCACCTACTTAAAACAGACTAATTTGCTATCACTGAATATTTCTCAAAAGTCTTTACTGTAAGATAGAGTTCAGGAGTAATAAGGATGCCAGTCAAGTCTACATACATTGTTTGGATTAGAACAGTTTTGTGCCCCAGCTCTATAAAGTTATTTAAAATGTCTTAAAACTTTAAGAAAGCTTAGTTCCTTGTTATTAGCCATGGTTCTCTAGAGAGACAGAACCAATAGAATGTGTGTATATATGGATGGATGGATGGATAGTTACATAAATGACAATAGATATAGATGGATGGATGACAGATAGATGATAGATGATAGATAAATGAAAATAAATTTATTAGAAGAAATTGGCTTTTATAATTATGTATGCTGAAAATTTCCACAGCTGAATGTCTTCCAGTCAGAAACCTAGAATGCGAGTAGCATGGCTTAGTCCAGACCTGTAAGGTTTAGAACCAGGGAAGTCAACAAGGTAATTTTCAATATAAAGCTGAAGGTCTGAGAACTGGCGGGTCTACTGGTGTAGATCCTGTAGTCAGCATGCTGGAAAGCCTGTTCTGATGTCCAAAGGAAGGAAAACAAAAATGAGTAACAGTGCTAGGAGACAGTAAAGACTTTTTATCTGCCTTCTTTTCTATCCACTCCTGTAGCCCACTGGATGGTGCCTTCCCAAATTAAAGGTGGTTCCTCTCCACACAGTCTGCCAACTCTGAAGCCAGTCTCCTCTGAAGTGCCTCCATGGACACATCCAAAAAATAATATTTTACCAGCTCCTTAAGTATTCTTTAATTCAGTCAAGCTGACACCTAAAGTTAACCACCTCAGAGGGGAAAATTGTCAAATAATGTTTTAATACATTGATTTCTCATGACTACACTAAAACATCAAAACTAAGTGACTTATAAATATGAATTATTAATATTACTACTTGATTGGAATAGGCTCCAATAAACTGGAAGAAAAAATCCAATTTAGCACATAAAAGTCTTACAAAGTAATCTTACTTTTGTTCAGTGTGATGTGCTGTACTATTTTTGATATTTTTCTATTTAACTAAAAGGTTTAATGATGTCTCACAGCATTGTTTCCACTTATAGTAATTCCTTATACAGCACAAATAGTAAATCCCTGTTGTATAAAATATGTCCTTTTACTGTGGAATAGGGCATGAATTATCTCAGAAAGAACAGATCAAGAGAGCGTAGATCAAACTCTGGAATTTAGAAGTCAGTTATAAGAACACACGGTGACTACAGGTCATTGTCATAGGCACAGGAATAAAAATGTGTTTTGTGCCTGGAAACTTGACAACCCATATATGTCAGGACCAGAGTTTACAAAGCAAATGGATGTTAAGGAAGAACAACGAATTTGGGAGTTTTACTATTAAAGAAGCAGTTCTGCTGCTGGTAAGTGAGAATCTGAAAATCCTCCCAGGCTTTTCAGGTACTCCTGCAGAATATAGTGTCTTCTTCTCTTTTTATTGCTTTCACTAAATACTACAGACGAGATATTTTATAAAGAACAGAACTTTATTCCTCAGTTTTGGAAGCTAAAGTTCAGCAAAAGATGTTTTCTTTTGATGTCTGCTGAAGGCCTATTAGCTGTTTGTACATGATGGAAGTATAGAAGAGCAAGCTAATTTAACATATGAAACTTCTTTTAATTATATAAATTGGGGGCAAAGCTTCATTGCCTAATTCATTTGTAAATATCTAACTTCTCCATACTATTTTATTGGCAAGACATGAATTTTGAAGTAGATACATTCAGACCATAGAAGGCAACTATTGGATTTATGGTAAAAGCTAATTGCACTAGAATTTGAACTTTAGTGTTACTATTACATAATATACCATAAATTAGATGCACTAATATACCGGTGGAGAAAGTGGACATTTGATTGTTTGTGTATCCACATGTATGTGTGTATATGTATATATATATACACATGTACAAACCTGGACCTACTTTTTCTCTTGTTTTCCACTTACCAATAAATATGAACATTCCCTATATAATAACATATTACCTAGTATTATATGAATGTGTATATTAAATATATATCATACATAATAAAAATTTTCTATTTACATAAATTCTTTTGTTTTCTTATTCACTATTTTTCTAGCATTTTATGAATTTCAAAGAAAAAAAGGAATTTTTTTTCCATGGAGAGACTTTATTCTCTCCAGAATAAAGGGAAATTTAAAAATTACATAACAGGGATTTCATGATATCACTTGCATGTAATTACTTTTACTTTGTTTTAAAAGAGAGAGAAAAAGAATCAATTTTATTTAGTTTTTCATGTTTCTTTCTTTGCTCTATATACTGTGTACATGGTGCTGGGATTCCAAGCAGCGACCTCATGCATTCCAAGAAAGCGCCTTATCTGCAGAGCCACCTCTCCAGCCCTACTTTCATGTAATTTTTTTGTTTTGTTTATATTCTAAGAAAAAATGATGCATTTTCTGAGAAATGTATGGGTCAAATGAAAATAAGGTTTTGACTATTTTGTGTTCTTACCTCAAAGTTGATTTCATGATCTAATTGAATGTTTCCTTTATTGTTGATATAATTATGGCCATTGTGAGCAGCACTTACAATGAATGTCCAATATATATTGGGTACCCTATCCATACATAAAAGAAGAAGAAGAAAGGAAGGAGGAAGGATTTGGTGCATAAGTAGGTATTAAGTAACATATATTTTTTGGTTCTAATTACAATGTACTTATAGGTACAAATTCTAAATAAGATCACTGGCCTCATTCATTACACTAGTGTTAAATTAACTCATAATTCAGATGATTTTTGTTCTTGATTTGAATGTGTGGTGTCATCCAAAAGTCACATGTAACAATTCGGGAAGGCTGAGGTAAAATGATTGGATTATAAAAGCCTTAACCCATAAGTGGTTTAACTGTAGGCTGGTAGGGTGGGTCACTGGGGGCGTGCCTCCGGGTATATTTTCTGTATCTGGCATGGAGTTTCTATCTCTGCTCTGCTTCCTGATGAGAAGCTTTGAGCTGTGTGCTTATAGGAGCCATACTCCTAACCCCGAAGAATGGAGCCAGCCTTCAATGAACTAAGACCTTAAAACCCTGAGCTCCTAAATAACTCTTTTCCTCCTAAAATTGTTCTTGTCAGGTCCTTTGGTTACAGCAGCGAAAAAGCTGCATAAAACACTTGTGTTCTGCAATATCATGAGACTCAGTTGTGATGAGATGAAAAAATTCTTGAGATAAAATTAGGTATATAAATTCAGTAAGTTATTACTGAGATAATTATGAAGACTACCTAACTATTGACTTCATTCTTTAATTCTAACATTTGCAATGATCAGCTGTAAATTCTATTTAAAATACTTGCTTACATTTTTCAAGTTTGGAATATTTTATGGAACACTTGAAATAAACTTTCAACATACTATACACTTGTTAATAGTTCTTATTTTTCTTAAGGTTGATTTGAAGAAAATTGCTACTTACTAGTAATGGAGAATTTTCAACTTGCATTTAGCTATGTGGAGCCCAAAATGAAGAGGTGTGTTAATTCTGGTGGAATAACATGATTATGATGGGGTTGGGTATGGAAAAACACATGCTTGCTTTCAGTTGCTTTGTGTAGTGTCGCTTATGTACAGAATTTGAGGGATTTACTTTCTTTACTGTCACTAAAACTCTCTATTTATAGAGATAACATCTCATCAGGAAAAAAATCTTTTTCTTCTTACTAAAATCAAATTAATTCTGAAATAGTTATCACTGCAATTTAGATAAATTATTTAGATCAATATATGTATCAAACCTCTTGTACTCAAATGTCTACTTCAGCAGCAAGGAAAGAATATGACTTTTATTTTGGTTACATCAATCAAGAAAGTCAAGACTCTGACAAAAATTTTACCATAAATCTGGTAGCATAAACAGACCTCTTTTACAACAAATGAAATGAAAAATACTAGGTTCATACTCAATGAATTTTGACAAATGCGTATATGCATGTTTCCCACATCTCATCTAAATCACTCCAGAAAGTTTTTCATAGTTTTTCCCAATCAGTTTCTACAAGAAGGGAATCACTAATATGTTTGTTTTTCCCAGAGGGGTTAATTTTGCCTGTTCTAGAAATTTGTGTAAACACAAAATATTCATTTTTGTGATTCTTTTTTCACTGTGAGATTCATCCAAGTTGTTATTTGCATCAGTTATTCAGTATTTCATTTTACTGCTAAATATGAATATACCATGATTGCTTTATCATAATTCATCTGGATGACCTTGTGGGGTTTGTCCATTTTGAGGCTTTTATAAGCATAGCTGCTATTTGCATTCTAGTACAAGTCTCTAAATAATAATTTTCACTTGACAATGATGATCCTTATGAATAAATTGCTAGATCATATGTCTAATGTGTGTTTAACTTTGTATAAAACTAATAAACTTTACCAATAGGCCATTTTATCTCCTTATCAGCAAAGTTTGAGATTGCTAGTTATTGTATACCATCACCAACACTTACGACAGTCAATCATAATTTTAACATTTTTACCAGAATAGTATTCTCGTGAAATTTAATTCACATTTCTCTGATGACAATAATGTTGAATACTTTTCATGTGCTTACTCTCCTCTATCTTCCATTTTAAAATTGACATTTAAAAAATTTTTAATTTTCCCATTTTGCAATGCTTAAAATTATTGAATTGTGGAATCTAAATATGCATTATTAATACATGCTTCTCACATATATTGCAAATATACACCCATGTACAAGCAAATTTATTCCCTCAAATATTTTATTCCAGTCTATATATTGCCTATTAATTTTCATATAGTATCATTGGTAAGAATAATACTAGGTTTTTGTGCTTTTTTAAATTTTACTCTACACTTTCTATATCTGGAGTTCTTGGTTCTTTTGCTCCTCGCCCTCATCTCCTCTTTCTCCCTTTACTTCTCCCCCTCTTTCTCTAAAGCCAATATAGGTTTTGATTTGCCAGGAAAATCCCTGGTATAAGTCAGATTTTTTTCTAATGAGCAGTAAGTATTAAGGATTGAAGGTTTATTTTCCTACATGGATTGTAATTATTCTTTTAAAATATTTTCTTCTAAACATAGATTTGCTTAGAATGTTTTTGTCAAGAATAGGTGATCAAAATAAATGTGTTGAAGATTGGATTTCCATTTTTTTCATTTTTATATTTCATGCCAAAATCTAGTATAGTAAATCCCCTAAAATTTTATTCTTTTTGAAGACTATTTTAGTATTCTGGATCATGTGGATCTCCTTAATTTAGCATCAGAATATCACTTCCTATTAAAAACATCTTCTGGGTTATGATTGGGAATTCACAGAATCTATATATTCATATATATATTATACATACATGTATATATTATACATATATATATTATGCATATATATACTAGCTGGTTGATTTGCTAAATTCATTTGTTAGTTGTTATTAATTTATAGATTTTTAAATTTCATTTTATATGTCATGATCTGTGAATGTAGGTTGCCTCATTCTCTCTTCATATCTTTTTGACTTATTTTTCTTGCTTGTATATAGCAATGACTCTGGTCTGTATAAGAGTGTATAATATTTCACCATTCTGCATCAAGTGATTCAAGCTGTGGTTCTTTTGGCTTTGAGAAGTTTCTTTTTGGGGACTGGAGCTGTGGCTCGGTGGTTGTGGTGCTTGCCCGGCATGCGCAAGTACATGGGTTCAAACCCCACCACATACACAAATAAAGTGTCAGAGCAACGAAAGCCTTGTGAAAAACTCAGTAAAAATTGATTCTCTCTGTCTCTCTCTCTCTCTCACTGTCATTCTCTCTTGAAAAAAAAAAAGAAGTTTCCTTTTAAGTTTCCTTTTACTCTTAATTTACTGACAGTTTGTATTCACAATTGGCATTTAATGTTGAATTAATAACATTTCTTTTCCATTATTCTGTTAATATGGTGGATGAAGTACAATAGTTAAATGTATGTATAACCATGAGATATATTGGTATGAAATTCCGTTTTTTTGTAGTGTGATTATCAAGTTTTAGAATGATAGTCTCAATTCTTAGAGCTCATGGGCATCCACTTATCAATTGCTATTTTTAAAGAAAATCAGCCTTTTTCTAAAAAATTGATGCTAGTTACCCCATTGTGACTCAGAGGACTCCTGTAAGTACTTATATCATTGTCTTGATTAAAACAATGCCTCAGTTTCTCAGGGGAAGTTAGTCAAATGTGTGAGTAGGAGAATATTCCTCTAAGATTAAAAATTCAAAATTCATAGGACATATTCCAAATATTGGATACAGGACCTACATTTCAATTTGGGAACCTATGCCAAGCACATTGTTTAGAATGCTTGGCAATTGTTTATCATGAATAACTGAAATGTTATGTAAATGTCATTTTCATTGCGACTGATTTTTCAATATCACATAGATTCTAGGAACTTCTGAAATACAGAAATTATGGGATTTGTGTTCAGGAGAAAATTGATTAGTGTAGTTTGTTTTACATTATAAATGCTGAGTTATGACATAATCTATCAATTCCAATTTAAATAATATGTATTATTAAATAACAAATGATAAAAACAATTGAAGATAGGCAAAATGGTATAAAACCTTGATACTGAAGTTAATTTCTGTATTTATTTTATTCCAGAAATTTGTCCTGAGTTTTTACTAAATGTCAAAAACATATCAATTGTGATTATGTACTACTATAAATCTATTAGAAAGAACAGATAATAATGAAACTTAGTTTTTATTACTACTATTCAGATATAAATATACCATTGATATGCTATTAACATGGAACTCGACAAAGTCAGCTCTCTTGAAAGGCAATAGAAGCTGTTGACTAAAACCAATCATTTACTATCTATCAAGGGCTCTCATTTATAATAAGAACCATTCGATTTTTGAGAGTTTGGAAATGTGTTGCTAGGTAAGGAGACAAAAGGTGACAGCTTAGAAAATGAGCACTGCTCTGCAGCTAACAAGAACCACATCAATAACTACTCATCTCTCTTGCACTCATCTATCCAGGACTGAATTAGCACAGCCCATAATGAGGTATATGAGGAGATACATCAGTCAAGGAATGGTTTCAGCTATATTACTGTGAGTTCAACATTCTAAAGTGCAGCCAATGCAGTATGCTTCCTGGAACTTAACAAACAAGTCTGGGCTGCGTAAGGACAGGAAGCAAACTGCCCCAAAGAATAGGAACTGCAAAACACACACAGAAAATATCTATTTTGTGATATACTTGAGAACATACACAGATGGAAGGGATTGTGTTTAATGCTTCTATTCTGTTGTGCTAAGAAAGTCATGTTCCTTTTGAGAAGTAGTTTATTAAGGGGTATATTTTGTTTTTTGAGACACTGCTGTTTTCCTTTCACTGATGGCCTTGGGCTCACCTTTTAGAAGTTGCCTGATTGAAACACTTCTCCTTTATTTCCTGCAATAGAAATAACTCAGACATATAGTTCACACAAAGGTACTTTGTATGCTACTCTTCCAACTTGACCCCAGCATATACTTTAAGGTTGTCATACTATTTTCAAGGGAATTTTCTATTCACATATCGTATATTATGTAATGTTTATGACCTCAAGGTTGTAAAAAATCATTCGTCTTCCACGTGCTATATTTCCTGCTCCAAATCTTAATTTATATATTCTGCAAGTGGAGCCATGTGTGCAGGATATATGTATATAAATAAAGAAAAATTTGTTTTTTATTTAGAGTTGCTTTGTTATAATCTGACATTTCTAGTACAGAGCAATAGAAATAATACATTTTCTACAAAATATAAAGAAACATATACTTGACATGAGAAATTCTACAGTTATTTTTCTCAGTTAAAAAAGCATGAAAGGTACTTGGAAAGGGGATATATCCTTGGATATGTAGATATTGGAGATAATATAACCCATTTCTGAATGAGTTAAAGAGACCAAAGTGCAAATTACATCTCTAGAATAATAAAATCCCATACTCCTGAGAATAAATATGACTTGTCTCAAGAAAAGTCATGTAAACTTACACATACACATTATTTATGTGAAATGGAAAACTTGGAAAAATCCTTCTAAATAATAATTTACTATAAACATTTCTTTGTTGTTGCCTTAATAAATATAGTTTATAACATTGGTGAAATTGTTGAAAAACTATATTTAATGAATGTCAAGAATAAGAAAATGAACATATATATTTGCATATTTTCTCCTGAAAATCAACTTACATTATAATAAGCAACTCAAAGTTAAAATAACCATATCACTATAATTCCATTCAAGTAAAGATACAGGAGAAGGGCATAGCAAATAAATTAACAACTTCCTGCAAGGTAGAAAGACTGTGGTGAGTTTAATGCACACTTTTGTGGAAGGAAACACCAGAAAGTGCAATTAAAAATGAAAGCCAGTCAAAGAAGCATAAACCCAGACCTAAACTGCTAGATGGTGGCAGAGAAGACAAGAGTCCAATAAAGTGCCAAAAATGATAATTAATTTTGTTTCATGGACATAAATGGCATTTGTAAGTAGCAACCAATAGCCTTTCAGCAGTAGAAAGGCAGGAAACAAACATTGTGATTGAAATCAATCTTTTTTCTTTTCAGAATAATGGAAATATGTTGATAAATTTTAGCAAGTAGAAAAAACATAGTATGTGAAGTTAAGAAAAGGAAGAATTAAGAACAAAGGAAAAAATACAGTTAAAAGTGGCAATTTCTAAGAAATGAATTTAGAATTGAGATGATAAAGGCTTACTTTTTATGTTAGTCAGCTTTTCATCAGTGTGATCAAATGCCTGACAAGAACAACTTAGAGGAGAAAAAATTTTCTCTGGGCTCACAGTTATGCAAACTCTTGCTTTTCATTATAAATCATGATTTACTGAAATAGGAAATTTCCCTTGTTGTACTTATAGAAAGATATAGCACATGACAACAAATATCAATTGATAATTGTAGATATTTATTGAATGTTTATTAGCTTCCAAGTACAATTTTAACTACCCCTTGTGTATTTATTTAATGGATTCTCACATAACATTTTCAAATTAGAAAATAGATACAGGAGAGTTCAAATAATTTGTCTCAGGTCTCACAGAGTCAAATGGCAAAACTAAATGTGTAACTCGGGAAAACTTTTTCTGGATATCTTGCATCTAACTACTAAAGTTACTATCATAACTGCCTCCAAGTGATGGGAAATTTAGGTAAATATGACCACATTTTACTGAATTTTGAAAGCAAAAATTCCTTTTCATTCAGGGCCTCCCTATGTCTGGATAATGTGTTGCTGTACATATCATGTTTCTTCCACATAACTAACTTTGGCTTAACTTGTCTCATTTATAAGAGAGGGGCTTAGTGAAGAATAAATACCTTTAAAGGTTATTGGTAAATTATAAGACTAATACATGTGCACTACTTAAAAATATGTGCACAGAAATAAGGGTATAGTTATCACTTTTAATATTACCTATTGCTATTTTTTAAAATTTTCTGTTAAATCTGTTTCAATGCTGGAGGAAATATCAGCTCTCTCAGACTCACTATATAGATGCATTATGCCCAACTCCAATTTGGCTTCTACTTAAATGTAACTCTTTCTTCATGTGCCATGTTTAGAACCCAAATCCATAGGATGTGAATCAACTGTCTATTCTAATTCCTTGGAACTTTGTGGGGTTTTTTTTGCTTGCATTTTCCTTTCA
Source organism: Aplodontia rufa (assembly GCA_004027875.1). Classification (NCBI taxonomy): domain Eukaryota; kingdom Metazoa; phylum Chordata; class Mammalia; order Rodentia; family Aplodontiidae; genus Aplodontia; species Aplodontia rufa. Next base: position 85,635 of record PVKS010003446.1, on the reverse strand, counting down.
CAATTGGGATGTCTATGCAATATGTTCAAATCCTCAGGCTTAGTGTATGATGAAAAGCCACTTTCTCAAAGAGTGAAACAAAAATGTACAAAACAGCCCCTGTTCTTATTAACCCAAATAAGTCTGACTAAGCAAATGAAAGAATCAAGATACTGAGCCCTATATGACTAGTAGTAAAAGAAACCCCTAACTTAGAGGATTTAAAGCAGATATGGAAGCATATACAGGTCTCAATCTACATCTGAAACAGGTAACTGTGGTGGGTAACTTACCTGATTCTTATCGTAGATGAAGTGATCATATCAAAGGAGGTGTAGATGTGATGATAGAACACAGAAATTTTAATAATTATTTTTGCCATATAATTAAAGGTTTGTATATGTATATATGTACACATATATATAAAACATAGATATATAAATAACTAAAGAGAGAGAGATATACATACCTGTTTCTCCCATTGTACTATTACTATTTAAAGGATTTCATTAGATCTTACTATAAGAATAGTGTAAGGTATAAAAAAGTATTTTGAATGATTGAAATAACATACAATGGGATGGTTGGATTTCAGTTCTAAAAGTGGATACTTTTTGGAGAATAAAGGACAGACTCTATCATAAAATTGTAGATTAATTTCAAATTATTGTAATCTTAAAAAATCCCCTACATATTATTCATCTCCTTGACCATTTTTATTGGCATTGATTATCAGATAAGAACCTTGAAGAATGTGCAAGACGTAGTCATCCAGAAAGGAGTTTAGAAATAGCCTAGCATGTACTATGACACAAAAAGTTAATCATATTTCTCCTTCAGAACCACTGCTTCAAAAGATGTAAGTTACCTTCATTTTTGTGCATGTATTAATCATTATTCTTTGTGCTACAATAATGTAGGGCAAATAAAATAATTATCTATGTATCTTTTTTGAGGAATTATATGATATGAAATATTATTCTAGTTTACTTGATAAATATCATCTAATTGAACTACTTCTGTTATTTTGTTAAATATGTATTTTTTAAAATATCATTTGTTCTACACTTCTTTTTTTGATTTGTGTGATTTAGTGGTTTATTATATCTAGATGGTTTGATTCTTCTTCATGCATCTACTTTATTACTGCTTTATACTTTCATGTGTTTAACTGATGGTAGTTTTTATGCCTTCTGATTCTAGATCTGGAACTCTACTATGCATCTTTTGTAAAGCTGGTCCTCATTGAACTACTATAGCCTATGTGCAAAACAAGCACTTTTCCAGAGTACAGAGGAGAGCTGCTTATAAAGTTGCTAAGTACGTAGAATAACTCTAAAATTTGTTTTCTTTCCATTTTGAAATAGAGTTTCTATGTTGATTGCTGTGGAGATGATGATGATGACTGATGATGATGATGATGATGATAATGATGACAATAAGTTGACATTTATGAAGCATTGACTATGGGCAAGGAAATAATCAATTTTATTTTTAGCTACCAGGTGGAGTGTTCTTATAACTTTTAAAAGAATTTATACTAGTAGGGGTTGGATATTTAGCTCAGTGGCAGAGTACTTGCCTAGTACACGCAAGGCCCCAAGTTCAGTCCTCAACCCTGAAAAAAAATTGATACTAGTAGATTCAGTTTCAGAATTTAGATCCCTTGCCTAATGTCTTACCGTGATTACCTTCCTTTGATAAAGCAGAGTTTTAAAAACTCACTATTGCACCATAAATGCTAGCATACTTGGGTAGATCCACAATAAGATTTATTGATTTATTGATTCAATATGAAACTGTAAGTACTTATTGGTTGTTTAGCTTTGGTTTTCTTTTGCTCTGCTGTGACATACTGTCTACACTCTTAATCATTTACGACCGCAGTAAACTGAATATTAGTTTGTGTATAGTGGGGAGGACATTTCAAGGATTGGTATGGTGTGGAATCCTCATATGCAAAAGCTTGCATCTCTCTCTTAATCTCTGCTTTGAATGATTCTCTCACTTTCTGCCATAGAAAGCACTGAGAATATCATTTATGGAGACTTTCTATGCCATTATGTAATTTTGTTAAGTTTGAACCTGAATTTGAAAATTCACCCAATTTCCAAAATCTGCAACATACAGGTGAACTATGGGTTTTTATTTATTAGTAGACATAACAAATGTAAACCTGTGTTTTGCCTAAGAAAGTCAATTTCCTTCACTGGAGATTTGAAAGGTCTTTATGAGACCATATTTGACTTTAATTCTGATGGTGACTGATTCTGATCAGATTTTTACATTGTGTGTTGAAATGTATTATAATCAATTGAGTGATTATTATAGTGTCATTACGAAGAAAAGCCTTAAAAAGTGTAAGTTAAGCCCAACTCATTTAAAATTCCTGAGGTTAATCATGTGCAACACACCAAAATTGGCCTATGTACTCATATCAGGAGCAGCTTCCTGATTACTGGCTTACAGCATTCCCACTAGCTATTATTTTTTCCACTCTTAAAGAGCATTTTAGTATTATCCAACTTTGTAAACTAATAACTCTCCCTAGGTTTTTCTTTTCTGTTGGCAAATCCACAAAACTCCCATTCAGAATGAAACATCAGAACTCCAAGGATTTTTACAACACTGGATCTCAGTTTCACAAGGCAGCAAGCAAAAGCACAGTAGGATGGAATTTTGCATACACTCATTCTTGTGTTTCAGAGGTGGTGGTCAGCAGGGCTGTAGCATTAAAAATGCAAGTTTCAATAATGATGGTCCACAAGGAAGAGGGATGAAAGGTTACTTTGAATTGTCTTTGAAGGCACTACATAGTAGAACAGCCTTTGATACCAGGAATAAGCATCAGTCTACTCAAATCAAGGACATCTGTCCTCCAAAACAGCAGAGAGCAAAAATAGATATTGATGACTAGCTCAAGCAGGGAAGGAAGAGGAGAAAATAGTTATTGCTCAGGTGTTTAGAGAGCTACGGGAAAGAGTGAAAAAAAGTAGACAACATTTCCTTGGGAAAAAAAAAACCATGAAACAGTGGGTATTCTTTACTTGTCAAATGCAAAAGGTTTAAAAAAAATTGTTAAATGTGCCTTCTGGCTAGTTTGCTGGCAAATACAAGCTGTTCTCCCCAGATATCCACAGTTACATGTTTCTTTTGCTAAACTCACTAAAATATTTGCCACTTAACAATTTCCTTATTCAAATTGGCTAGAGGGAGATTCATTAAAGAGAGTAAGGCAACATAAAACAGAAAAATCAAATTAGATAGCATTCACATGTCCTAGCATATATAAGTAAATTAGTTGAGAATGACCAATTTGGCTTTCAAATATTGTTTGGCATAAACAGAGATTTCCAGTGAAAGGTGAAATTTAATAAAGGGCTACATTGTAGGTTCTCTGAGAACACATATTATTAATACCATCTATGAGGAAAGTATAATTTTATATTGTAAAAATGATAGCTAACAGAGTAAATGCTATATGCCAGATTCTTTTGTATCTAGTAACACATTTAATTTTCATCTTAACCCAATGAACTAGATACTTCATCATTTTATAGATGAGTAAGTGAAACACAAATTAAACTATTAACTTTTTCCAAAACATATAAAAAATAAAAGGAAGACTGTGATTGTATATCAGGGTATTTTGATCAAAAATACCTGCTTTAATATGCTATACTCAATTTCTGACCAATGAGCTTCTGTAAGCAGTTTAGTCTCACAAAACTACCTTCAAAAGAAAAGAGCCTCATTAATAGTTACATCTTACCTGCTCCAATTTTAATTGCACATACTTAGATAATTAAAATGTCTTATGCTCATGTATATAAATAAGGAGACTTTAGGGCTTTGCTTCAAGCACAAATTATCTATAATAATATTGATATATAAGAAGTGTATGTGCCCTGTTTAAGCACTAAGGAACCATACTAACTTTTGAAATACATATGTAAGTACATTTTTGATATTACAAATGTTTCAGTACTATTTTCAAAAAGAAAAATCTCCCTTAGCATGGCAATTTGTTGTGGAATGTTTCTTCTGTTGGGGAAGCAGTCTTAAAATATGCAATGATGTCTATAATGTATCAATTATGCATCATATGCATGTAACAAAAATTTCTATGCATGTTTTCGTTAACTGAAATAGAAAATCAAATAATTCTGATTCATTTGAAGTCTGTGGTATGTATCAAAGATATAAAAAGATGACATTTATACATTTTTTAAGAACCTGAAATTTAATTATCTAATAGATGAGGAGAACATCCATGTGGGGTATGGTACTGCCCAGAATTGAAGTTGGAGTTCAGGTAGGGGATGGGAAACATCTGTCCAATGGAGGGGGTGGCAATAGTCATAGAAGATTAGTTAGATACAAGGAATTAATACAATAAATAAACACTGAAAAATGAAAGACTGCTTTTCACATATGTGGAAAGAATTTACACATACTAAACGGGAAGAAAATTAGAAGGGATCTTAAGATGTTGAATTGAACATATCAGAGTGAAATTTTTACTTTGAATAGGTATTTGGATAGACAGATAAATGACAAAAAACATAGACTTTATTATGTGTGTATATGTATGTATGAATGTGTATCCCTATGCACATTCCCTGGGACTATGCACCGAAGGGGCTTTTAAAAATCACTATACAAATAACTAGAATGTAGTTTTTAAATTTCTAAATATAATTTTCTGCTGAAAGAAATTAAGGCTTGTTGTAGTAAAGACTGATTGTAGTGTTCACTCATGGAATGTCCAAAATGAATCTCAAACATCTTGTTGTCCTTGAAAATAAATGGATCAAAAAATCAAGTTTTGAATATCAAAACAAATCAAGATATCAACGAATTAAAATATATAATAAAATAGAAAATCATGGATGTCATAATCATATAAATTATTAAATTGATAGTATGATGATATGTGCAAAATATTTGTATAGTATGCATGTTTCTTCCCCTTGAATACATATTAATTTCAATGGGGAAAATGTCAAGAAGATGGCAGAAAACCTAGCAAATATTACCTTAATCAAGGAATCAAAACAGATCCTTCATTAATTGAAAAAAAATAATATCAAAGATTAATATCACTTAAACTTCTGTATTAAATATAAAATGTTTCACTCCTGTGATGTTCGTGTCAATGATACAGAACCTGCATCAAGTCATTTGATTCAGGAAACTTTTGATGATCCTAAATTGAGGGACAATCTAAAAGATAACTGACTTTTCATCTTCAAAAGTATGAAGGTCAACTGTGAAGTCACAATAAAAAAAGTATGGGAAAACTCTTTAAGATGCTGGCATATACAAAGATTTAAGATGACCCTGAAACCATAGGCAAAAGAATGGAAAAATAAAAGTATATCCAAGAAGGTTCTGCATAGCAAAAGAAATACTCAACAGAGTTAAGAGCCAAACTCCAGAGTACAAAAAAAAATCTATAAACTATTCATTCAACAATTAATTAAAATCCAGAATAACATATAAGAAAGTCAAATGGACAGCAATAAATCAAATCTAATTGTTAAAAATGGACTAAAGATCTGAATAGATATTTTTCAAAAGAATACATACAAATGGTGAACAAGTATATCAGAAATGATCAGTATGACTAACCATAAGGAAAAAGCAAATCAAAGCTCAATGAGCTTTTAAATCCAGTAAGAATAGCTGTTTTCAAAAAGGCAAAAAAAAATTATAAATGCCTGTGAGAATTCAAAGAATGGGAAACTCTTGTGCACTGTCAGTGGGACTATAAATTAGTACAGTCAGCATGGAAAACTTGGAGACTGCTAAAAAAAATAAAACTAAAACCAAAATTGAATTCTATATGATCCAGAAATTCAGGTATATATCCAATTAAGATGAAATCATTATTTCAAACTAATTCCAACATTCCCATATTTGTTATAGAACTATTCACAATAGCCAAGATACAGAATCAATCAAGGTGCCAATCAACCGAAGAATGGATTAAGACAATGTGGAAATACACCATGGAACATTATTCAGCCATATAAAAGGGTAAAATCCCGTCTCTAGCAGGAACATGGATAGAACTGGAGGTTGTTATGATCAGTGAAATAAGCCAGATACAGAAAGACAACTATCACATGTTCTCACTCACTCATGGATTCTGAAAAATTGATCTCATGGAAAGGAGAGGCATAGTGGTCACTAAAGCCTAGGAAGGGCAAGGGAGAGGAGGATGAAATGAAGTTCATGGAAGGGCACCAAAATGTAGTTGGAGAAAAGGAATTAGTGCTCATTTTGACTCTAATAAATTTGGTAATATCTTGTTTCCTATATCACACTAAGGTAACTACTGGTTACAACCACCAGTGATCTATGTCAAAACAACTGCAAAGAGTATGAAAGTCCTCAATACATAGAAATGATTAACATTTGAGGAAATGGAAGTGTTTTGCACACACTTTAATTATTACACATTGTATACATACATCAAATTATCATAAAGTACCACATAAAAATGTGCAGGCATTATATTTCAATAAAAATAAGAAAAAGAAAGTATCAAGACTAAGAAAAAACTGAAGACTCTCTAGCCTGTGAGAGATTAGTGGCAGACACAATTACTGTTGATGATTCTAAACTGCATTATTTTCTTATAAAAATGAATTCAACAATTGGAAAAATTTAATGCTATCTAAGAATTAGATGAATATCCTAATTTTGAAGGTTCTATTGTGCCATCAAAGAAGAATGTTCTTAATTAGGAGTTGATATGGCTAAAATTTCCTACCTTACAGTTAAAATGTCCGAAAAAAAAACAAAAACAAAACTGTTCTTTGTACTTCTAACTTCTCCTAACTTCTCTGCAATTGTGAATTAAAACTATACTTGTAAAGAATATGAATTTTGTTTCCAATTTTAGAACTTACAAGAGTAGAAATCCTTACAGGTCCTACAAATGTACAAATGCCAAGATTTATAGGTCAGTTTCAAGCTGACCTATTAATTACCAAACACCATTCAGGAGGGTTATGGTGGCTTTGTGTGTCTAGCGTCACTCAGCACTTTCTGTAATACACCAGTCCTGATCATCACACTGCTAAGACACTTAAAACTTCTTAAGTATTTCCTGACTGGTCATAGACAAGTGAGACACTGTCATGACTAAGTCCACCCAGTTTTATTAATTTTGCCAAAAATGCTTATCAAGGAGCTGGAGCAGTTGCTAAGTGGTTAGGACGCTTGCCCAGCATGTGCAAGTACACAGGTTCAAACGCCAGCACCCACATACTCAGCTAAGTATCAGAACAACTAAAGTCATGCGAAAAACTCAATAAAAATTTATTCTCTCTCTCTCTCTATCACTGTCCTTCTCTCTTTAAAAATTTTTTTAAAAAAATGCTTATCAAACTTTAACATAATTTCTTGTCAGTTGTGTTCCCCATTAAAAACGTAGTTTTGTTATCTATGCGTTGGCATGACCCCTGGATAACAAAGTTTATGTACATTGATTGCTACTGTTTTGATAATGTTTCCCCCTCAACTGTATCTCTATATACTTCTAATAAAAAAAACAAAAAACAAACAAACAAAAAAACACGTAGTTTTATGAGGTCACAATGTTGAAGGATGAATGAAGAATGCTCCAGCGGGTGTTCTGTTGGGCATATTTCAAAACACACACACACACACACACACACACACACACATGCACACACACACACACACATACAAATATAATTATTAGAAAGACAAGAAGGTACTGTATGGGAAAAGAAGCCAGCATTTAATTGTTTCTCTCCTTGATTCCTCTCAAAGAGAGGAGGTATTTTCAAAATTGTCAGAGATCAGGATAAGTCTTTTGGTATTTCAATGTGGTCTGTTATATTAAAATTTAAATACATTCTAAATAAAATTTAATCAAACTACTGGTGTACTATATTAAAGAAGACATTTGTGCTGGAAATGACTATAATGAATAGAAATAATTCCTTACCTTGTATTCATAAGTTTTCTTTGTTAGTTTTCTCCATATATTTCTAAATAATATGTTTATTCTACTTTTTCTTGATGAGTCAATTGATTTGCTCTTTGATTGATGAAGGTTTATCATGCATCATCCCACTGATAAAACTGTCCCTTCTAATTTAATAAGCAGTATTTTCAGTTCATCCATTATTTACCAATATAAATATTAATAATATAACTTCACTTTTATTTATTATCCTACCTGCCCTAGATAGTGCTGCCCGCTCACCATCTTTGTAAAAGGAAAATGTTTGCATTCCTATACAGATAACTTCTATTTGTTCTCTAAACCTACTGAAGTCACCTCTGTTTTGTCTGTTTTGCAAGTCACAAACTCGGGTGCCTACATAGGCAGTGCCCTAAACATAAATGAAAACAACCAGAATAGAAATAAGAACTGTTAACTATCAGAAATGAAACTAAATTGTTTGGTTTTGCAAGTCACAAACTCGGGTGCCTACAAAGGCAGTGCCCTAAACATAAATGAAAACAACCAGAATAGAAATAAGAACTGTTAACTATCAGAAATGAAACTAAATTGTTTGGCTGGCTATTACTATGTGATCCATTCAATATTACATATAATATCACATTTTATTATATTATTTAAACAAATAATACAATTAAAATGTGGATAATATCACAAAATGCATTTATCTCTGAAATTAATAATAAACACGTAAAAAATAGAGCACAAATTTTTTCAAATCTATTACTCCTCTAATTTGTCTTCAGATAACTGCTCCTTTTTTCTTTCCAAGAAATGTTAATATGATTCTTATATTTTGGTTTGTATTCTGCAATAAGAAGTTAGCTTTGGATCATTCTACATGGAAATTATTTAATTATATTCAGTTTCATAGTAGAAAACAATTGTTCACCACTGGAAGTACTTCCAAAGATGAATATGATCTTTTCACAATTTTTTTATATTTATAGAAACATGTCCCAAAGTATTTGTAGAGCTCTATCATGCCAACATTATCACATTTAATTTTCAGTAGTACATTTTATTGTAGTTCAAAAATATCCACTTGCTGCTTTTCATTCACATTATCAATTTCATTGAGGTGAGTTGAACGTTGTTAGTTCAATTTCAGAAAGCAGCAAATCAGACAACATTTTCTAAAATTCAATATTTAACTTCACAATTTATGTGAATATGAATGTATTTCAGACTATTACTTTCATTTCACAAAACTTCTATCTGCATAGGAAATTGGGTCAGATTATTCCTTGGCAAATGAGTGTCCCAAAAACTCATTTTACTAAGAATGAACAAATTGAGGATTATTTTGTATGTATATCTGGAAGCAATTACCAAGAAATATTCAAACTATTTAGATAGGTTTTATGTTAAAAAAATAAAAGAATAAATAAAAGAGCTAAATTTTGATCCCACATTTACAGTAAGCTAAAGTTTGTATCTTCACTGAGATTCCTCAGAAAATGTTACTACTTTAAACAGTTCAAAATATGTCTTCAACATTTTCCATAACAACATCCTTTTTATAATAAAGCAATGAACACTGTTGTAAATATTGTATATCTAGTAATTATTTCTGTTTTCCCTTAAATATCTGGAACACTTAATATTTACTTTCAAAAACTTTCCATTCACTTTTGAAATTTCTAGCATGGAATAATTACTTTTGAATGCTGTGATGAAGGTATTTATGGCCTGGGTCCTGTAAACATAGCACAGCAATGTTAATTAAGTTTTAAGTAAAAATATATTTCTAGTTATCATAGCTGGAATTTTACCTATAAATAGCTTCACTGTCTGGTAAATTTGCCAGGAGCTACATGTGACTATTAAAATTAAATTGAATTATCTTAAACTAAAATATGTATTCATCTCCTCAGATAAACTAGCCACATTTCAAATGCTTAATAGCTATATAAGTAGTAGCTATCTTATTGGACAACATGGATATGGTGTACTTCCATTTTCTCAAAAAAATTGCATTTTAAGGCACTTTTCCATAGCAGGGAAAACATTTCTGTGTGGGCTTCTGTGCTGGACATTTTAGACTTCCTGGGCTGTATGCTTTCTGTTGTATATCCTTATTTTGTCATTGTAATGGGAAAGCATATATGGACAATTCTTTAATGAAAATGTGTGACTTTGTTCCTATAAATCCCTATTTACAAAAGCAGGTGGCATGCTATGTGCAGCCAGTGAGCTGCTTTTTCCTTACGTTGACTATATACTAGCATTTATTTTGATCACTGTACTTGAAGATTTAGGCATTCTCCCAGATTTGTACAATATGTCACATCAGAATATTGAGTACATTAGGCACCACATCTGGTAAGTTTCTGTCCACACAAAAATTGTTAATAAATATTATAGCCAGGTAGTTTTTTTTATGTCTTTATAGTAATCAGCTACAATAGAAAATGCCTCAAATGCCTCATTATTTGTATCTATTTCACAGAATTTCAGCAGGAAGATTTTATCCATCTTCACAAAACAAAGTTTAGAGAATATATATTTGAATCTCCATTAATAATTGGTTTTTGTTATACTCCATAGACACACTTGTACATACACACCATTATTAAAAAGTCTTCCATTAGTATACATTTGAAATTTATTGCAGCAGCTCATACTTTGATTGTAATTTTAATTCTCTATCAAGATTGCAAATTGTGTATTCTGTGTCTCTTTAAGTACATGAGTTTTATTTTTTTCTAAGGTGACTTAAGCCACAGTCATTCAATGCGTATGTGCTTTTAAAAATTAAGATTGTAAAAGCTACTCTTTTCCCACAACTAACATGATGTCTCCCATTTTTCTGGAAATATTATTGTAACAGCTGTTTCTTTTATAAATACTAGTGTTGCATAATTGGTGGCTGCCAAAATATCTGTCTGTATCCCTGTTGCTGAAAGTATGAATGCAACTTTATTTGGATAAAGGGTTTTTGCAGATACAAGTTTAATTTTAAGTTCTCAAGATAGGATCATCTTAAATCTAGTATTGAACCTAAATAAATGGCAGACATATTTATTATAGAGAGGAAAAAGCAAATTTTATACACTGATATTGAAGCTTATAGGCAAAAAGAGGGAGAGAGAGATAGAAAGAGAGATTGAAATGATGTACCCCAGTATAAGGAACTTCTAGAGCTATCATAACCTGGAAGAGACAGGGAAGAATTCTTCCCTGCAGCCATCAGAGGGAGCCTGACCATGCTGATACTGTGGTTTTGGACTTTGGCATCCACAATTTTGAGAGAAATAGCTATTGTTTTTAGCAACCAAATTTATAGTACTTTGCATGCAATCAATACACTTATGTATGAAAGTAATCTATTTTAACTGTTTCGTTGAAAATATAAATCTATAATATTAATTTATTGCATTTTACTTTGTTTCAAAGAATAAATAGTGTGGGGACTTTAGAGAAATTATGGAAGTAATTTTCGTCTAAAGACAAACAGTGATCCTTTTTCTTAGCTCATTTTTGCATAGAGAATTAAAAGAGTGTTTGGAAACAATAGAGTTGGAATAATTGTATTTGTAAATGTGTGGTTCAGAGGGTTGAATGCAGAGGCCTTCTACCACCAAGCCACACCCCATCCCTTTCAATATATTGAGACTAACTCTGGCTAACTTGCTAAGTCTGTTCTAGAACTTAATATCTCCCTGCTTCTGCCTCTGGAATTCTTGAGATATCAGTCATGCACCACCACAAATGGCTCTAGTAACTAAAATTTTAAGTGCACGAATGACTAAAACCATATGATTTTGAAATTTGGAAATGAAAAGATATAGCTTACTATTACTATCAGGTACGTACTTTTACTCAAAAATCAATTAATTTAGTATGAATAGTTCATTTTCTCATACTAGTTTGTTTTCAGTTATTATTTCCAGAATTTGCCCAAAGACAGAAAGACATAAACAAGTTTCTGGAAATGCTCTGTATTTCCTTGCACTTTTATCCTGACAACTCCATCCTGCTACAGTCATTCTTATCAATTGTTTTTCAGGCAATTGAACAGAGTCTTATATTATTCTCTAGGTTATATTCATATTTCTAGTTCCTTTGTCTTTGCTCTTAAAGGGATATTTTCTTATTTTATCAGAATATATTAAAAAACATTTGTTATGAAAGATCCTGCTGTAGGGAGAGCCTATAGCACACAACACAGCAAATTAGGAAAATGGTGGCAGCCAGGTTTAATCCTTTTGTTGATGTACTTGTTATTACTATAATAATGCGAATATATGCTTTCTGTTTTGGGGGAAATATTCCTTCATTTTTAAAATCCTATAATGTCAAAATGATGTACCTTGATGTCATATACATGTTGAAAAAAACTTTACATCTAGTTCTTAATCTTTTTGCTTATTTTATAAATTAATTTTTGTAACTTCTTGTCATATATTTATGTATGAATTAGTTTTCTGTATTTATCCTCAATATTTCCTCAATTTTAGATATTTTTCTTTGTTTTGTTTCAAATGTTTAATTTTTATGCTTTTCAAAAATTTGCTCATAATCCTTGAAAATTTCCATTATATAGCTTTCAATTTTTTGTGTTACTAATTTATCATCCTGCTAAGAAGTTTTCTGTTCTAACATTTGGTGGGTTTTTCCTTGATTTTTTTTTCTTTAAGGTTAAATTTTGTACCTATTTTCCTTCCTTCATTCCTTTTTTTTTCTCATTTTTTCAAATCTGGGTTTCCATGTTCTTATTTCCAGACTTCTTAAAATATATGGTGAGAGTTGCATGTTCATTTATATTTATAAATGAGACACTTATAACATTGATTAGAGCTTAAATCATGTAGTTGGACTTTTCAAATAGGAGATGATATACTTTAGTTTGAAAAGCAGAAAATCAGCATAGAAACACTGGATGTTCAGATGCCTAGAAGCATTTGTGTTTTAGGATAATAGCTACTGAAGGTTTTCTAGATCTAGTTAATTCTTTTCTTTTTAATTTTTAGAACCCAAGACTGTTATCCGTGGACCCTTTTAAAGGGGATAAATGATTGGATGAGTTATATTTCCTGTAGGAATGTGGAATGAGTGTCAGTGAATCTTCTTTTAATCTTCCCATTTACATACCTGCTTCTATATACTTGCATAATCTGAGATTATATGATATTCTTCTAGTCTATCTAAGCCCCAGGATCTACAATCTAGGCGGTATCCTTCTTTACCTGCTCCATCAGTCACTAATTACTAATGGAAGTTGTAATCTGTTTTCTGTTGATATCACTCCCTCCCAATTCCTTCAATTCTTTCATTGTTTCATTCTTAGAGAGTAAACAGAGGAAGGAAAGTATAATATTTAGTCTTGCCTTTTAAAATAAACGTCACGGATATCTTCTAATTTCTTTCTTATTTGTAGTAAAACAAGGAAATGCATCAATGATAAGAATCAGAGATCTGAATCATCAATAACATAATCAGGATGCTATTATTTTGTATCTGAAAAGCTATCACTAAATGCACTACAATAATTTCATTTACTTCATTATATTTGAAAAACAAAACAGAGCAATGGATTCTAGGTTCCATCGAAGAACATAAGAAGAGATGTTGTGAACTAAGGATCTTAACATTAACAATGTCATTAATTATATTTATCCTGTTAGAATATTATGCAATTGAATAGAAATAATGTAAATGTTAATTTAATTTTTATGTCACCTATTAAAATAGTACTAAATAAATTTATAATTATATATTCTTTCTATTTTAAAATATCTGGATTGAAAATGTTCAGGCAGAAATCAAAGTTAGCCTTAGGTTAATTTCAGAGGTTAATTCTTCACTGGGTGTAGGAATGAATTGAAAGTCTTGATATCCTATTCATTCCAGGATGTCTCTGCTTTTACAGAAACATTCGTAATGTGAAATGTGGCTCTCATAATGAAGCTTATCAGAAAAGAAAGAGCAAATTGTTTTTGAGAGAGACATTGAACATCTAGATTTTTAGGACCATTTTCTATGTATTCAATCACGTTGAGAGGTAGGAGAAATGTATGTGACAAATGCCTTAGTAATGTACAAAAGAAATTTGATTCACATTGTTCCATTGTAGCTGCTTTTAAAGTAAACATTTTAGAACAGTGGGAAACAGAATCATTTACAGCAACATGAATAAACTTTAATTTATCCAGAACATTTGATTAACTACCATTTCAGTTTTATCCAACATGCTGCATAATCAAGTTAAACCAATACTTTGATATAAACAGTATGTAAGATTTTGCCATGGAATGCTTTTCAAAGTTCAAATTTAGCATTTTGAAATATGTATAACAATCCTTACATACCAATGAAAATCAATGTATAAGAAGTACTTATTTTTACTCTGAATATAAAAAAAATAAAAAATGTGAGGTTAAAATAAAGGACCAAAATTTTTCAATACTATTAACTGCTATAAGGTGGAGGACTGAAGTTTAAGCTCATAATCATTTACCACAACACAAGCCTTTGAATTCAGATCAAGTCTGAATATTTTTTTCCTTGAATGCAATTAATTGAATCTCTCTAATTTGTAGTTCTACTATGGAAAAGTATGGCTAGGCATACTCTCTAGGATTGTTAAATCTTTCATGAATAAAAATTACCTGGATAGAGGCTTTCTAATTTGTGTTGAAATTATCATTACTATAAGACAGTTATTAAAAAAGATTATTTTCACTGTTTCATCAGACAACTCTTTAGTGACTCCTGATTTATGACCAATATGGTGTTAGGGACTAAAGGTTATACTGTGAATGGTAAAGGCATGGTCTGGCCAAAGTGCAGCTGATTCTGCAGACAATAATTACCTGAAAACAATCAAGAAAAAACTATGAAAAATTGCAACTTTCAATGTGCTATTAAGATGTATGCTATTGACTAGAAAGAATAATAATAATGAGTCTATTTTTAATAGAATTATCAATGGCCAGTTTTCAAGGAGGATATATTTATACTGGTATTTGCAGGATGAAGAGTCAGTCTCATAAAGAATAGAGGGAAAACTATAGGTATTTGGGGAAAAAAATCAACTTCACAGGGACCAAAAAGAGAGATAAGATTTCTCTCTCCCAAAAATTGCTGGTAAATAATTTATCTGAAGTAAGGGCAGTAAGAGAAGCAGAAGATAAAATCACACTGTCCAGATTCAAAAAGATATTGCAAACCTTTGGAAATAATTTGAATTATTTTTGAAGTTCAGTGATAATCTTTTTAAACTTAGTGACTACATGGAAAGGATATAATCTATTCTTTCTTTTTCCTTCCCATTTCCTTTTCCTTCCTCTTCCTCCTCCTCCAGTTTTCCTCTTCCCCTCTTCCTCCTCCTTCTCTTCCTTCTCCTACTATTACCCTTCTTCTTCTTCTTCTTCTTCTTCTTCCTCCTCCTCTTCCTCCTCCTCTTCAGTTTGCTAATTGAGGAAAGGATAGAATAGGAAAAATAAGAAAGAGTGTAAAATGATGACGATGTTTCAATAATAAAGACAAGGTAGCATGCATTGGTGACATGACAAGATGGAGAGGAGTGAATACATTTTAAATACTTTGGTGCAGAAATAGCATGGGTTCAATATTTAAGCTTAATATCACATAGCAAGCATATGTGCCTATGATGAATGGATCAAGTAGATCAGAGTGGATATATGTAATCATAGAGGACTCCAGGGGTTTTAGTTTTTGCCACTAGAACGGAAGTGACATCATTTACTTTAATGAAGAATTCTAGATATGAAACATGGTAAAAAGAAGGAAATAAAATTTTTCTATCATTATCATGAAAAATTTGAAACATTTATAAAGAATCCCAGGAGCTGGAGCGGTGGCTCGGGTGTTATGGCGCTTGCCTGACATGCACAAGTACACGGGTTCAAACCCCAGGACCCACGTACACAACTAAATGTCAGAGCAACTAATGCCATGTGAAAAACTCAATAAAAAAATTGATTCTCTCTCTGTCTCTCTCTCACTGTCCTTCTCTCTTTAAAAGAATTTAAAAAAAAATAAAGAATCCCAGCACAGGCAGAGGAACACATGAGTTTGGAGAACTAAGGAAAGTTATAACATGGGAATATAAACTTAAAATCAACATTAAGTGAATAAATTTTAAAATAAGAATAGAAATAAAATTGGTGAGGTAGAGAAAATATTTAAAGAAATAGTGTTTAGGTTATAAACTTTATTCATTAAAAATACAATAGAAAAGAAAATACTCAGAAAAGGACATTGAAAGTAAATATAATCAGCTAGGAAGAAAACTTGAGTAACGTACTATCTTAAAAACCAAGAGGGAAGACAGTGTTTCAATAGTACATAAAAATTGAAGAAGCTTGTAATCTGAAAACAGAGTAATAACTTCTCAATCATTCATAAAGAAATACAACCTTAAAAATCCACTCTATGCTTGGCCTTTTTCTGGTACCAGCAGAGAAACAGCAGTGAAGGAAAAGGGCAAACCTATCTGCAATGATAGAGATTTAATTCTAGATGAAGGAGAGTGATAAGAATTGGCAGACATATGAGGTATGTAAAATATATGACATGTTAAAAGGTGTTAGGTTCTAAGAAGACAAATAAAAGGAAAAAGGAAAGGAATTTGAGGAAGAGTTTCAAATTTAGAATTTTTCTAATGATACATATGGAAGAGGGAGAACTTTCTGAGACTTAAAAGAGCAGTTTTGGGGGATACTCATAATAAAAATCTGATTACAAAGGACGGAAACCTGTCAGGAAGATGAAGAAGAATGACGGTAGATAATCTAAGAACTCTTGCTGTGGATGTGAAATAATGTGGAAAGGAAATATAAAGTCAAAGTAGGGCTTATTCTATTATATATTTTCTTAACTTATTTATTAATAAGTAAGGATATCATATGTTTCAGTCAGCTTTTGCTGCTATGACCAAGTGCCCTGACAAGAACTATTTTAGGAAGAAAATTTCATTTAGGTATGCATGATCTTAGCCCATGGAAGGCCTGCTCCATTCCTTAGGGTTCAAAGTGATGCTGAACTTCATGGTGGCAAGCATGGGTCCATGGAACAGAGAGCTCAAAGCATCACTTCAGGAAGCAGAACAGAGAGACAGGAACTCCATGCCAAATACAGAATATCCAAAGGCATGCCCCCAGTGACCCAATTCCTCCAGCCACACCCTATCAGCCTACACTCCAAACTGACCCCAGTTTGTTTGACTCCAGAAATACTGCTTGTATATATAATGTATTTTTGTTTGTTTGTTTCTGGTTTCTGTAAAATTGAAAGTTGCAAGTCATTTATTTAAACAATTTCCTAACTATATTTGTTTAGCTTGCGTCTGTATATTGTGAACCTACAGTTCACTAAGCACAGTGTTGTTGCAAAAAACAAAAATACAGTGAGTAAATTATTATCCCTGCCTTCCAAAAGTCAAACAAAAAGCACAGAGCTGAATTACCCTTTTTGAGTTTATTAACTCATAAATCTAGAACTATATTAATAATTTGAAATTAGTAGCCCACCTTCCTTGGAGTTAATTCCTTGGAGAAAAATGAAGGCTAATTAGAAACTGGTTTATTGCTTGATTTTTTTCTATTTTAAATAAATATGATGGCAAATCATGTGTTTTAACTAATGTTTCATTCATTGCCTTTTGGTATCATAAGTTTCTTGAGCTTTATACATTTTATTCACTTACTACATCAATTTTATTTAGTAGACAAGGAATGTGAGGCTTCAAACTGTCAAGTCATTTCAAGTCCAATGAATCAGTAGCTCAACTTAGACCCTAGCTTTAAATAAACTCCAAAGACTATTATTTACTTTATCTGTATTCTCCCTTCTTTGTAATAGAGTACCAATGATGAGCAACTCATTCTTAACCATATATCCTCAAAGTCCCAAGAGAAATTCTCTAAGGACACTTAAGTAAGTGCCCTTAAAAAGGAAAGTCTATTATTTTTGTATTTTAAAGACAAAATTAGAATATATGCCCTTTTGCATTATCTAAGACAACCATAACAACCAAGAATGATATCATGACAATACATGATAATACAGTCAAATTTTGAGAGTTGAAATATTTCAGGGGAGTAAATATCTGAGTGTTTGGCTGAGGTTTTGTGCATTGCCTGATAAATTCTGAGGATTTATTACTAGTAGTAATTTGAAATATAATTCATGAAAACCTTCCTTAGAAAGATATGAATCTACAAAGTAGACTAAATATTTGAAGCCAAATAAAATATATGCATGTTCACAAAAATACATATAAAAGTACATGTAGACATGTCTTGAAAATAAGTTAAGGAGTACAAAAATAAGCTTTTCCCGAAGTCAAATACCAGTAATTGTGATTCACATGGTAAATTATTTAAGATGACAAATAAACTGGGGGTAAATTTTGTCTAAACCACAATGACATGTTGTAACATAAGTGTTATTCACATAATGGTTTGCCCTTCTGTTAATTTTTCCCATAATTTTCAAGCTTTAATAAAAACTGCAATGGAGACCAAGATATCTGGTAAACCACAAAATATGAACAATTTAGAAAAGCTTAAATATGCTCTATGTCTTTTTATCCCAAACCAATGATCTTTGTTACATATAATTTACTGTGTCTTTAAATACTTTCATTTTTGAAAGTTTCCCAAACTTTCATACATTACTCTACTGTTTCCCTAGATCGTACATGCACATAGATTTCCTTGCTACTTGTTTTACCTTATGAATGAAGTTCTTTGCTTGTTTTCCAGGAAAATGAATGAAATTGAAAATTGTGGGATATGTATATAGAATGTGTTAATAAAATACATTGTTTAAACTTTCAGTTGTCCTGAAATTATTTACATAAAATTGATATCATTTTCAAATTACAAATGAAAGTATTATGTATGAAGAGAATATAAATTGTTTCTCAAGTATGAACTGGGAAAATTCTACACATAACAGAGATCTGTACACAATTGAATATTTTGTTTTAATATTTTTTCAAGTATAGAAGCTATCTATCCCTACTGTAATAACTTTCCAACTCTTTAAGAAAAAAGGATAGTACCACTGTATGAATCAGGCATTATAATTTTACAGTATTATGTTAAAAATTGAATCAAAGTACATTCTTCTTGATGAAATATGTGAAATGCAGAATGTCGATGATACTCCTTTATAAGACAAAATTTATAAGTTCAATATGAAATCTTTCAATATAGAAAATGTAGTGTCAAATAAGAATAAATAGAACTTTATAACGAACTATAATTACTGTGGGATTTTGCTGGGACTTCAAATAAATGGTTGCATTTTCTTTGAGACTTATGATGTTATTATTCAGTGCTGTAGAGGGCTTTGTCTTTGGTGACCTCCATTTAAAACAAATCAATAACATTTGTGTTCTTTATAATTTTTTTTTCTTTTTGCTTAAGGAGAAATTTACCCTTTAAAATTGCACTTCCGGTTTTCTACCTTTTCCACAATGGGCTGGGATCTGAGTGTATCTCATATGCATAACAGTATAATTTTGGTTAAGTTGCAGGTAAATTAGTTGCCTGGTAACAGCTGAAGCAGCACTGATTTCTTTGAATCATTCTGCAGTTAATAACTGATATATGTGAAAACTCAGTTGAATTAGGGATTTTAAGATTTGTTTGTCTGAGACCTGGGTATTCCTTATTATAGCCCCCACTATTTAGAAAATGATTATTTGTAAAGATACTTATGTGTAATTATTTGGATTAGCTCTGCAAACTTTTGAAAAATTGTTTAATTTTTACCTTTTACATGGAAAACATAGATGTGATTGAGTATGGATTCCAAACAAATTACTTTTCTTTTTTTTATGTGAGAGAGAGAGAATCAATTTTATTTATTTTCATATGGCTTTCGTTGCTTTGACACTTTGTTGTGTACATGGTGCTGGAGTTTGAACCTACGTCCTTAAGTATTCCAGGCAAACGCAGCAACCACCAAGCCATCTCTCCAACCCCAAATGAAATGTTTAATCTTTCATGACTTTTTCCAGTTTTGTTCTTGTACCTCTAATTCTTGTCCATTGTATGTTGTTGCTGAATCCCTCTTTACAGGTATGCCTTCTCTTTTGTAACTTTGTGTATCTTCAATTATATATAGTAGTAGAAATCATTTTTCTCAATTTCTTCACTAAGTTAGAATGTTATTTTTTAATAGAAAGCACATTGGTATTATCTAATATTTTCTATATATTTCCATCTATTTATTCTACATTTGGATATAGTAGAGAATGATCCATTTAATAAATATATATTGAAAATTTAAATCAGTACCTATTGTGTATTAAACGCCCAAATTTTTCTGTAAAGAGATAAATAAGAATAATAAATCCTGCCTTCTCAGAGACCATATGGTTGGGAAAAATAAACTATTAACAAATAAAAATGAGGTCTGAAAAATGTTTTAGAGACAAACTTCTCTATATACCTGTGTAATATGTTTCCTACATTCTGGACTACATCTTCTTTTAGCTTTTTATTCGAGGGTATTTTACAATTTCCTTTTCTATAGGAAGACAAGAAATATAATTCACTCTTTCCTTTGATATGCATGCTCAATTTCTAATTTAGAAAGATGCCCTTTGCTTCACAACTTATTATAAAAACTGAAATGCTATATGTCATGAAAAATAATAATCTATATTAAGCATTTCCACATATTTTCTGTAAAGGGTCAGATAGCAAATATTTTAGGATTTGTGGTCCATATGATCTCTGCTACAACTGCTCAATTCAACCCTTGTGGCAAAAATGCAGCCATGGACAATACTTAAAGTAATGAATGTGGCTGTATTCCAATAAAATTTTATTTATAAAAACAGGCAACAGGCCAGATTTTCCCCTAGAGTCATATTTTGCTAACCATTGATATATATTAATTACTTCTCTATGGTAATATATTTTATAAAACATGTTCATTACTTGCATAGTCAACAAAACCACAAGCTATTTAACTACATTTTTTGCTTCTAAACGTTCTGCTGAGTTTCCAGACTTGCTTCTGTTTCTTGCTTGCAGCTTACAAAAAGAACCTAGACTCAGTCTGAATTTAAAGGCCAGAACTACAACTTTATCTGTAAGACCTTGGGCAAGTATTTAAAGTGCAGATTTTTATCTAATGTACACAGTACATAGTACTTTTTGAAAGATAATTCAGATAAGTATCAGAAGGTCCTAAATTCATGGCTTGGAAAATATATAGGTATTTTATTAATTTAAATTATTTTGTAGAATATTAGCTTTTTGATGTTCCTCAGGGAGTAACATATGTAATCTGTCATTCATAAAAATATAAAGGGATTTTAAGATATCAGAATATTCTAAGAGTTGAGGGTGAATTTATGCCAATATTTTTGTCTTATAGTAGTGATTTGAAAGTGAAAGATACTTTGATAAGAAAAAAATATTAGATACCCAGTTCCAAATACATATTTTATATTCAAACAAAAAATACTAGAACATTCTTTTTTTATAACTGTTGGTTTTTAAAGAATTTCATCTGTCTAATCCTTTTTAAAACCATGTTTGCAAAAAAGAAAACACCAAAGGTCACATATTGAAATACCATTTCACAATAACCAGTGATTGCATGAAATTAAAATCACTGGTAAGCAGAAATTGCAAACAGGGAGAAGGAAATGTATATGGATTTGAATGATGTAAATTTTCTTAGTGAACAGCTTGGATGATTTTATATTCATGGCAGTGTGAGGAAGGTTTAAAGTCTCTTTATCCTTTTAATATTATTTTACTTCAGCAACATTAATACCAGCAGAGTAGCAAACATAGTCATTGAAATAACATTGATATTCATGCCATTTGAAATGTTGGAAAGGATTTCTGTTAAAGCAGTGTGTGTACAAAGTATTGGTGCTTTTCCTTGTGAGGAACATAATGCCAAACCCTAAATATGTGTTCTGTTAGGACAGTGAAACTGCCAACAGAAGATCAATACAGGGGATGGTTATTCGGTGCTGAGGTATTCACTAATGGTTATTCTAGGTCCCAGGGCAGCTAAAGAGGAGCAAATTGCATCTCAATAAGAGTTACAGGTCAGTAATGGCAGTGAAATACAGAGAATAACGTAGAGAATTTCAAAGTCATTTGTATCATGGAATTCAATCACTAAAATTTTATAGCATTGATGGGTTTTTAGAGTCTAACAAATCTTGTTTAAAGTCCAATGTGTCACCACCTATTAAGGTAAAAACTGATTATCATAGTTTAATTGTTTTAAAAATTGATTTGGCAATTGGGTGTCTGCAATGCCCAACTCCAAGGAACCTCTTCACACTGCAGGCCATATAAATGCTATTCAGTACAAAATTGGAGAATAAATTCCCATAGATCTCAATGTATTCTTTTCCTCTATCTAGTGGTCTCTTCAGAGGTGTATAATGCAGAAACGTTTTGGCTGAAAGATTAGAGAAATCTCAGTTAAATGTAGTTCTTATGTGTTATGAATCAGTTTCATGTCAACCAAGTGCTGAGCTCTCAAGGTACATTGTTACTATCAGTGAGAAGGAGACCTATGATCTTGTTGTTTTGCCTGCTCTAGCACATAGCACTGACTCTAAGGACCAATGTGGCTGTTCAAGGTTGAGGAATCTTAACAACATTCTAAAAGCAGGCCAGTAATGTTCTTGAATAAATTTTTGCTTTTGTTTAAAAAATTATTGGATATTGCACACAGCACTTCTATTTAAATCCAAGTGTGGAAAATTAATCACAAAATTATGGAAGGAAACAAGGAAAACAAGTGATGACTGTCCAGGGCTCCTATCCTTATGATGGAAAGAGTAAACAAATGTGAGGAAAGATTAGCATTCTTCTCTGCACTTATCATAATGCATATATCTATGCTCATTGAGAAACCATCAATCACAGTATTGTATAAATAATATGTTACCATATAGTTGGAAGTGGAACCTTTCTGAAATATCTGATTCAATTAGTACAAAATATTTAAGTACAAAACTTCAAAGTACCAAAGTTTAAGAAATCAGTAACCAAAATATAAATTTTGTTTACTCTTCTAAATACTATCTACAGGTTTAAAAATATTCCAGTATACTAGTTCTATCAAGTATGTTGCAATAGCCTATCAGATGACAGATTATTAAATAGATAACATGATATGTGAAGAAAGAATAACTAAAGGAAATGAGTAAATTATTGAAGCAAATTAGATCTGCAAAGATATAGGGTACTTCAAATAATATTAAAGCACAGTTGCCTTACAGTATATGGTAAAAATTATACCTAACATTAATTTTATTATAATCAATATTTTATCATCATTATTTTATTAGTTTTCTATTTTTTCTCTAACAGATTTCCGACCTAAGGATCAAAACAATGCAAATTATTTTTACACTATTGTAGATCCAGTGTGTTACCGAACTCAGCAGGCTAAAATTAAGTTGTTGATAGGGCTATATTTTTTTTGTAGGTACTTGAGAGAATGAATTTGCTTTATTTGCCTTTTTCCAGGTTCTGGAGGCATCTGCATTCCTTGGCCTGTGGTCCCTTTCCTCTGTCATGAAGACTTGCATTAGCAGGATAAATCTTTCTCTTGTCCTTCCTGATCTGCTCTTCTGCTCTATAGTACATTTAAAGATATTTAAAATAAGCTAATTAGTCACATTGATTCTATCCCCAACCTTAGTTCCATTTTTCCATGTTAGGCAATATATTCACAGATTCCAGGGAAAAGAACACAGACATCATTAGGGGCCATTATTCTGTTTTCCATAGTTATAGTTATTATAAGAATATTTTTCAATTTTTACATTATAAAATTTTAATATACTGCTTAATTTAGAACTGACTAATTAAGGATGGCCCCAGCTATAATCCCAAATTAGTAGTAGATGTAGCCTTCATGGATCTGGTCAACCTGCTCCCTGATTTCATCACAGTTATTCTGCCCTATCACACTAATTCAGGATATAAGAGTTTTAGCAAAGTTGTCATGAGTAAAAAGAAGTTTTTATGACCTTCCCAAGACTTCTCAAAGATAGATTATAATGCAAATTAGATGAGTAATAGTTACAAAATAAAAAACAATACACTTTCCCTTATTACAAATTAGGAGTGTGTTCCAACTGTCAAAAAGTTGTTTATGATAAATATTAGTGGAGATTCTTGGGAAAGACAAAAACAGTTGAAGAAAGACATAGAGATATAATGGAGAGAAGTAAGGAATAAGGGAGGGTGGGAGAAAGGGAGAATGTTGGAGAGAGATTTATTTTAAGGAATTGGCTCATATGATTATGAAAGCCAGCAAATCTGCAATCTGCAGGACAGGCAGCAGACTAGAAATTCCAACAGGAGTTATTGTTCTAGTATTAAGTCCAAATAAAGCCTAAAGGAATAATTCTTTCTTCTTCAAGGGACCTCAGTCTTTTAAGATCTTCAACTTAGATGAAGCCTACCAGCATAAAGAAGAATTGCCTGCTTTGTATAGTGCTTACAGATGCAAATGCCAATCACATCTAAAAAACATATCTCTGTAGAATATCTAGCTTCTTATTTGATCACACACTGGGTTCTGTAGCTTAATTAAGTTGCTAAATAAAATTAAGGAATAGATAGCAATCACAGATAGATAAAATTAGGCATAACACTAATGGATCATAGAAGAGGAGAAGAAAGGAAAGGAGATGAGTCTGCCAGTCACTATCACTAGACTGACAGAAGTGACAGGATTATGTCCAATGTAACCTTCAGTACATGCAGAATATTTAGAGAATAAAATCTCAGTTTCAAGAATTTTTTTAATTTCATAAGTGTATAGCAGCCAAATTGATAAATAGTTTTTACTATAAATTAGTTTACTCATTTGGTCACATAATAGATAATTAAGAGCTAGGTTATGGAGAAAAATCTGCAATGGGACAGAATGTCTGCTTGCATGGAGCTTACCTTCAAAGAGGTAGAGTGAGACAATGCACTTCTTCCTTTTTCCATCCTAGAGCAAGCCTCCAGGTCTCAAACTTATTCAAATTCACCTCAGCAACTCTCTTCACTCACACTCCAGGGCATTACTTTAAAAGGATCTAAATCTCCATGCTTTAATGACAGCTGATGTAATTAACATCTCCTAAAGGGAATCTAAATGCAAACAGCTTATGCTAAGCAATATCCCTGAAGGAGACTTTAAGCACCTATCCCCTAAGGAAGAACTTATGCAAACAAGTATCAGCTGAAGTAGTTTACCCTTAATAAACATTTATTCAAACTCATGTCCTTAAGCGAAATTTTAAGTCTAGTTGCTACTCTTTATTCTACACGCACCCGCACACACACATAAGAATTCCTGCAAATACGCACATGTTTATTTTGTGCTCCCTAGTGGCCACACATACCATGAAGGCATTGCTAATGATTCCCTCCAAAGAGTTCATTTGACTTAACCAGAGTACCCTTAGCTTGATTTAATTCATTGGACAAAACTAGATAAAAGCTTTAAGTCATCAAAATTATTTTGTGAGACATGTCTTACTCAGGTTTTTGTTTCTGTAACAGAATTCTGGAGACTAGATAATTTGTAAAGGAAAGGAGTTCTGGTCACAGTTCTTCAGGCTGAGAAAATCAAGTTCTGATGACCACATTTATTGAGTGTCTCACAGCGCTTCATAACACTGTGAAGTTGAAATGTATGTGGACCTGCACAGAAGGGACAAAACTGCAAAGCAATCGTGGAGTAAAACAACCTGCTCCCACAATAACTAATCCAGTTCTGTAGATAGAATAAGAATTTATTCACTCCCATGAGTATTGACTGAGTCTTGTAACAAAGGTGTTGATCCCTAGAATGACTGAATCACCTCTTAAAGCGCCCGTCTCTAAATACACCCACAGTAGCAATCAAATTCAATATGAATTTCAGAGATGAAAAACTAAATTCCAATCATAATGGGATTTATCATGCAGATAGAACTTTGATAATTTAATTTGTTTTTGCAGGAGCATTTGAAATTGAAATCAGTGGTTGCTATCTGTGATTGCTATCTATTCCTTAAATTACTTTTTTTTCTCAAATTGCAAATGAAAAAAAAAACTTGAAATACATATAAATACAAAGTTAAGAATTAGTAAGAGATAGGACTTACAAATATATAGAAAACATGTTGACAAGTTGATACCTGACTATGAAATTCAAATAAATTCCGAGTGTCATCCTTTGTCATATTTGCATGACATCATAATAAATGAAAGTTGGTTCTTACAAAAATATTAACTTTAATACCATGGTATTAGGGTCTGGAGGAGGAGATAAGGCTAGGCAGGATTGGGAAATGGCTCCTGGTGACTTTCTGAGCAGCAAAGCATGAAGAGCAACTGCAGGGTTTTGCTGAGAAACTTGTAGAAAGGTTAGTTTAAATAGGGACATGCATGATCTGGAGCCCACGGGAAAGCAAGACATAGGTGACTGGAGCCCACAAACTCTCCAAAGAAGGATAACGTATGATCAATATTACAAGTGGACTAAAGGCTGCAAGAATGCCTCATGGACACTACTCAGGATTGGTAGGGGGTAAGTGGTGACTTTCTTAAACCTTTTATTGTTATAAGCCTCTAGACAATAGCAATGCACTGGTGAGCCTCTTGGGTTCCTTCCCAGCCATGGGAGGTTTGCTTCACTTTTCTTTACTAAATTCACATTTTGTTTTCACCCTCTGCTGCCAGTGAACCTCAGTGTTTGAATTCAGGAGACAAAGGACCTGACTCCACAATCTGGGTACAGTATTGAAAATGTGAAAGGCCAAATATTAAATATAGTATAATTGACTGCTGTATTTTTAGATGCTTTTCAAAATTATTTATATTTTATGGAAATATATGAATTGGAAGGATAATAATTCATCAGTTATATGAGAGCATTGAATACCAATGATGCCAGTGGCAGGAAGTTCTGACC
This sequence comes from Aplodontia rufa, assembly GCA_004027875.1. Lineage (NCBI taxonomy): Eukaryota > Metazoa > Chordata > Mammalia > Rodentia > Aplodontiidae > Aplodontia > Aplodontia rufa. Next base: position 58,715 of record PVKS010003446.1, on the reverse strand, counting down.
TAGTGCTAATCAAAATGAAACTGATTCAAAGAATACAAATATATAGGAGAAGTTCTAAATTAAGGTAGTTAAATTTCAGAGAAGATAGATGGAGATGGCACTGAGAGAGTGAGAGAAATCAGATTATTCCCCGAATAAAGGAAGGGAACAGACTTTTATCAAGTTCACTGGGTAGCCTAGCGCCTGATCATTATCTCAGTTGTGGTTTTGTGGGGTGGCTTCTAAGGGTTCAATCTCTTTTTGTTTCACAGGATGTTTATTAGGCTTGAGATCCTGGAAGATGCAATTTATTTCCTGTGAAAGTGATTCCATTTGTTAGTGGGGAACTTCTGATCACGGGGTGATCTGCCTGCCAGGCTCTGCTATTCCTGAAAGGTATATGGCAATGATTGAAGAAGTCTAGGTCTCTCTCCAGGATTCTGGAACAGAATGTGGTAAAAGCTGGTGATTTGAAATCTGTTGAAAATACTTCAGTTGCTCTGAATTTTAGCCTTCAAGGAGGTAGATTATCAGATTTAAAGGAACATTCCTTAAAAGTGTGTGTATACAGTTGAACAGAAATCTGACCCAAAATTTAAGGCAAAGAAGAAAAACAACATGAAAATAGAGATGCAAAGTCTTTACTCTTCTTTTAGTTATCCGCTGGACCTCAGTATATCCAAGTGAAGCATCAGTACTTAATGGATAGTAGGTCACAGTTGAGACCTGAGGAGAGCATCTGCTTTTTGTCCCCATGCCTATCCCTGACTGTGTCTCCTAGACAGATGAACACAAGAGTTTCAACTTCAAATTTTAAAAATTAATAATTATTCTTTTCATTTTAGACAAAATAACACAAAAACTTAAAAAATATGAAACCACATAACTTTATTATGGTAGAAATAAAGTTTATTCTCCAAAGTCTCTGTATTTTACACATGGGACATATTGTAATACATACATCTTGTTATCTTTACAGACTAGAACTTGACTAAACTGAATATGGATATCCTTTCGTACGGATCTTGAGTAGATATAATAAAAACAAAATTGCTGTGGAGTTGATAATTATTGAAAGCATTTTTAAATATAATTTGAATATTATTCTCATTTTTTCTAGAATTTTCCTGCTTATGTCTGTGTATTACATGTTATATATGTACATGTGTCCACATATTTTTGATTATAAAGAATTTCATTTCTTAGATGTTTTTAATAATACAAGTGTTGTAAATTTAGAGCATGGAATGAAATTAGAGACATTTCTAGGCATACTTTATCATTATATATTTTCTATCTCTTTTAGAATTATTTGTACCGAGCTACTATTATAACTGTTTTTATTCTTTGAAAGCAGTCATGTCTTATGAACTATTTTAAGGTGAAAATTTCCATAAAACTATTACAAACTGGCCTAATCTGACAGTCTCACTTAGATAATCTGATCAGCTATCTGGATTATAATTTTATCACTCTACTTTTGTTCATAGATACTTATTATATTTTAAGTAATGTAATTCTGCTCAACACTATCTACTCAGCAATTTAATGTAGTATGAAATTTGATTCAAGTAATTTCTTTGTAGGTGTCTATGATTTATTCTAACTGTTCTCATTTGGCTTATGTTAACACATATTACTAATGCCAGAATTTTATTTAAAAAACTGCTTAATATTCTTATTTATTAAATAAAATGTTATTTTCTTCCTTCTTGCTCATTCCCCCCTAAAGCTGACAACCTGTGGATAATCCTTTTATGTGGGCCTTGCAATTGGATGAATGAAGTAACTTTTCTGAGAAATGTAAATCATAGACACATCAAATATGTTTCATGCAATGCTTTCAAGAAGTTTCGTAAATTACCTGGAAAGCCACACATTCTCTCTGCTCTTTCTTAAAAAGTTAATATTGTATAATGTCAATAGACCTCTGATTGATTAAAAAAGAGCTCACAGTTAACCACTAGCAATATATATTTCTTAATGACCTCTTAAAAGGAGAATGAAATGAGATAAAGTAGATCAATTTGTTTTTTACCAGTATTTCACATGAGTTGATGGTCTATAGTTCACAAATTCCACAATTTTAAGTGAATTATATACAAGTATATTCTGTGGTTGAAATAAAACAGAAAAGTTTCATCCTTGTAAAAAAAATATATTACTGTCCTCTATACTTTATTTCAATTCATCTCCAACTATTTTTTTTCTGGAATTATTTACTCATTGATTTGTGCTGGGTGTTTTATTGGCAGATGATCTCTATGAGGAAACAGATTTCATACACTGTTCCAAATTTGGCACAATATTTTTCTTTAGATTCACTAACAGAATATTACTTGGGATCAGAACTTGACTCAGAATTAAATTAGCAAGACTGTAGTTCCAACCTTCAAACCCAAACCATATCAACCATCTTACTACAATAATTTGTTGATTTTTTAAAATAAAATATTACAATACAGCAACTCTTCTCACACGCTAAAGCTTTATAGAACTTCTGAAATGAAAAACGTTCTAGTTTGTAACTTTTTTCTAACCAGTTCTATACTTTCAATCATTAGCTCATGAACTTCTTAATACCTCATTGATTATAAGTCATTCCTACATTTCCACATATTTCATTTCTTTCTGTGAATTTTCTCTTGAAGGTCCAACTTTTTAATCTGCTGATTTCAGTGTTTCATATTATTCCTTTAAGAATATAGCTGACAAAGCAGATGGAGGAATACTGGACATTGAGAAGGACAGATGTATTTGGGATAATGTTCAGGATGACCACAGCAACTAATTAGATCTCCTGTGGGGAATGTTATGCCCTTGGAATATTTTTGTATCCTTGTTGCTTTAAAGTTTTTAAAATAGAATTCTGATCCTTATTATTAAAGCTAACTTGGATATTTACTCTCTACTTTTAAGAGTGAGTTTTACAGAATTAGGAGATGAAGATAGGGCAGGCAGACTAGGGCTTACTATTACATTTAAGGCTGACCTTTTTTTTTTTTAAGAAAGAACATTGAGAGAGAAAAAAAGAGAATCAATTTTATTTAGTTTTTCATGTGCCTTTTGTGGTTGTGACACTTTGTTGGGTACATGGGGCTGGGGTCTGAACCTATGTTCTTATGTATGCCAGGCAAGCACAGTAACCTCTGGGCCACCCACTCTAGCCCCAAGGCTGAACTTTCAATTTATATTAATTTATCCTCATTTAATCAATTTATGTTCTTATTCTCTTTGAAGACTAAAGCATTAACCTTTTGAAGGGAGAATGTATCATTTTTAATGCTGATTACTAAGATTTGCAGGATTTAAAAATGTGTTTGCTTTTTATGCAAGATTTGTTTTGCTCCCTTATGATTTCTTGGTAATTGAATCTGAACAATTTATTTCTTTTCTATTGCTATATCCAAGTCTAATTTTTACCTTTATTTCTTTATGTGGCTATGTGAATAGAGAACAGTGAAGGACTAAAGAAAATCCAAAGAGGAAAACATGCTCCTTGATCATTTCTTGGTTCAAACAGGAGAGATTTGGATTTGGCTGATACATGGCTTCTCTTTTCTTCCCTAGTTCATCAATCAGAAAGACTGTTTTGCTTCTCTTTGCTGCAGAATAAGGTGGTGAAGCAAGGCCAGGGGATTTCTATTATTGGAATGGAAGGATGTATCAGGTATATGGAATTATTTTTTCCCCTAAAAATATCTTTGAGACCTGCAACAAGCAAGTCAAAGTAAACATTTGAACAATTAAGGTATGGAACAGAAAGAAGTGTGAACTAGATATAATTAGAAAACAGCAATGGGGATAAAATTACCTAGGAGGAAGGCATGAAAGAGTGCTAAGTTTAAGAAAACGAAGGGCAGTGTTGATACCGGTGGAAGTCTGGTTCTTGTTCTCTGGAGCTGAAGAATGAAATCCAAGGGAGACTGAGGTAAGCAGAGCAGACAGATTTTTTTTTTTTTTTAAGAAAGAATAGAACAGACTTCTCCAGGAGAAGGGAGTCTTGGAGCTGACATCCCATATATAGTCTCTTAAGATTTCCCCCTTTCATTAATTATTGCCTTCTCTCCCCCATGCCTAGAAGCATGAGTGTATAAATTGTCATTTGATCTACTCTTTTGTCTGTGCCCCCCAAGCACCTTTATCTGCCAAGAGATACTGAATTTGGAACATGTTTGTTAACAGCAAGAATGTAGCATCTATGTTAGCAGAGGGAATGTCAAGCTGATGTGCATAGCTATCTATTTTGAACCAAAGGCACTCTTTGTCCCCCGCCCCCCCAAAAAAAAAACTATCAACCAATTTCTTCCTTGTTGACCCTCATCATTTCATCTACACTGACTGCTGACCTTTTTGCCCTGCCTCAGTGAATCTCATAGAAAGATTTGTCTAGATGATTTCAAATTCAGGATTTTTTCTACCATATTGAGAGATCAAGACTACAGTTTTCAGGAGCAAATGCTCCTCTTAAAATGGAATCACTTAGCATTTGTCTTTAAAAGTTGGGCACTACAGAAATACAAAAGATGTGCATGGTTGTAGTATTCCAAGGAATGTTTAAGTAACAATTTGAATTACTATTCAATATTGAATGTTATACTACCACAAAATCTAAAATCTAAATTAAGTGAGAATTAAAGAATGACAGAAAGCTTCAGGTATAGCAAATGTGCTTTCATTTCAACCAGCATAAGAAGTAGCATAAGATTCTTAAGGCTCTTTCTTGAAGAACTAAATGGAAATAAAGTGATATAAAGAATCTAACACTGTGCCTGGAATTTATTAAGCAACTAAATAAACAATGATCTACATTTTTCCTAATATTTTAAATTGAGCTGTTATTAATAATATATGACTGTCTACAGAATCTTTTACAAAATGTCTCCGTTTTGAAGATATCTATTAACAAGAAACATATAGGCAGCTTGAAGTGTAGTAGAATCTGAAGTTAACTCAGTTTCTGAGACATCAAATATGCTATTCTATGTCAGTTAAAAACATTCAGTTGCTCCATTGTCATTTATTTCCTTCTCTAACAAAATCAAATCTAGCAAAATTACACTCCATAAAAAATCAAGTTAGACATTATTTTAGTTTTTATTTTCCTTATATTGTATAGAAAGTGAAGAGATGTAGAAAGGAAACTGGAAAAGAAAAACTGAAGGTAGAACCAACACAAAGAAAAATCATGAATTAACCAGATTATATTAATACATTGGTTTAGTGCATACTGTCATTTGTATTTTCTTGAGTTTTAGGGGATAAAGTCCAACTCTTCTGTCCAGCATGTATTTTCTGTCATGATCTGGTTCTAGCTTGTCTCTCTAATTTTATTTTCTAAAATACCCAGTTCCAGCCCATTTTTAAATACAAACCAACATGACACATCATACTCATTTTGAAAATACTGCATTTGTCTAATCATAAAAAAGTATTTCATACTTCACTGATTTTGTACATATAATTCATAGCTCACATTTTCACTCTTCAATCTTATGTGTTTTTCTCTTATTTAAAAAGACAACAGTGATGAAGCCGTAACAAGCACACAAATTATAACTTCAATTACATTTTAATGAATATAAAAATTTTATGACTTTTGGTATTATACAAACATATTCCAAGAAATAAAAGAACAATGTATTTTTTTAAAAAATCACAATATTTGTCCTAGGTTTTTTTTTAAGTATAATAAATTTTAACTGTGTGAAAATTGATTGTCTCAGTTTTATTTTGGGTATATAAGTATGCAAAAGAAAATATCACAAAAATAGATTTGGTAGTTGAACCATGATTCAATATTTGAATCTCAAAATATATATATTTTTTAATATAATATACTGTTTATATAAGACCTTTTTTCCTCTAACGTAGATTGGACTTTCATGAATCTAATGCTGAGTAATCTGCTTTCTTTGGTGTTATTCATGTAAGATAAAACAATTTATTTTGACTATATATAGTTAATTAAGTACAAGAATAATAAATATTTTAAAGATTAGCTTTTCTTACACTCATTCATAGTTTTTTGCAAATTTTAGATTTATATAAATGTTGGTATTCTGATGCTAGTGAATAAATCTTAGGAATCATGGTATTTTGAGAAACTGAGGTAGCATCTAACACAACAGTGAATAAAACTGCTTTCTATAAGTAGGCTTATTACAGGTGTACCAAGGAATATTGTTAACATTGTTTCTATTCATTGCAGCAATTAGTTCTGCTGCTGTTTTGTGGTTTTTCAAGACTGTCATAATAATTATGTTTGCATTTGTGTTACAGATAAGTGACAATGTGACTAAATTTGGTTTTTGGATCAACTTAAATAAAATGTACACATGTAGAAAATGTTCTGAGAGTATTAATTAGTAAAATTTTAATTATACAAAGTTAGCATATCTCTACCTCCTACTGACAGTAGACATCATGCTAAAAATTTACATCATTTCTATTGACCATAGTATTTAATTAAATGATCCAAAATCAGTTTATGTTCTTTTGCATAGATTTGTAATATCCAAAAGATTTTATCAAAAGAAGATTTTATTACACCTGATGCTGTTAAATTTGCATATTTTATTTAAAGCACATTTGCTGATATATTTATTTGGGTGTACCCTGACTGTTACATAAGTTCCAGAGCAACTTGATATTACTCGTGAATTCTGTTTCCCCACAAACAAAATGTTTCATTTGGAATAGGTTTATTTGAGATTTATCCTTTTGCATTCATAATAGCTATGCAAAGTTAATATGATTCCTCATTCAATATGAGATTATCTTTTTATTTAGTTTTGTCATTAACTCTTCCAATTTAACAGGAAGATATGAAATAAATTAGAAATCTTTCTAATAAATGATCATGTATACATTTTCCAGGTAAAATATGCTATTTTATTAGAAAAGTAATTGAATTTTATCTTATGGATGCAAATTATACCTATATTTATTCTGTAAGTAACAGTGGAATTGAACTTATAGATGTAACTGAATTGATTTTTGTTGCACTAGCAAAAAGCATTCTTATAACCTAATGTAATGAAAATGATAACACGAACAGAGTCTGGCGATCATGGCAGCTTGCAATGTCCTTGGCTAGATATTAATGACTTTATTTTGTGCACTATAAAGCTAATTATGGCAAACTAAAAATGAAATGAATTGAGATTCAGTGATGATCACAAACTGCATTTAACAAAATTAATACGTTATGTAGACATATATTGGACTTACATTTTTCTCTTCCCCTTTTGTTCTGAATGCTCATTACTCTAACACACTCTATAATGAGGCAGCACCCTCAGGACCTGACAATGCCTTTAGATATGCAGATGTATGTTGCCAGAAAGTGGAATAATTGCTTCCACTTAAGACTGGGAAAATCAAATAGTTTCTTAACTACAATATTATGATAGATGGAAAATTGAAATCTCTTATATCATGACAGAATAACAAATAGTTTTGGTAGGCTGCATGTTATGAAAAGAACGAAAAGAAAAACGTACTACTGTAGAGCAACCAATTATTTGGTGACAGACCAAACTGGCTTTTTTAGGATTTGTCTTGTTCATAGTGGGTTAATGGGTGACACATGGTAACTAATCAAGGTCTGTCTAAATTTGAGTTATTATTTTGTGTATATTTTAATTTTCTGTATTAGCCTGGACATCCCCAAATGATTTGCATACAATAATTTTAAATGAATTTATTTGCAATATCAAGTAAACCAATTAGATTTAAATAATTTCAAAGAACATCTATTAACATATCAAAACATAATTAAGGTAGCATAAATATTGCCAAAAGAATATATATAAGTTTATTTTTTGGTCCTTTTCTTGTGGTGACTTACTTTGAATCGTGAATTATACATAGTTCACCAAATGGAATGGCTTATCTATTTTCTTTCATCCAGAAAGTTTTAGTTCATGAGATGGTCACCCACAGTGTTGAGTGTGCGTGATCAGCCATATATAACTTGTACATGAATTCAAGCATATTTCCCTACATCAGGCAAAGGATCAAAATTCAAAATTCAAAGTTCAGTTTATATTGAATGAGCATTACTTTCACACCATTGTAAAGTTAAAAAAACCCCACAAATCACCATTAAGTCAGGGTTTTTCTATACATAAATGAAAATGAAAAATATGCATATGTATAAATAGGCAGGTATTTCAGAAAGAAATTAGAGTTTTAATATTCCCACATGTGGACGGATATATTGCAGCTGTTTCCTCCTTTTTCTGACCTTATGCACACAGGTAAATGACTCAGAGAGCCCTCGAGCATAACTGCAATTTATATTACAAATGCAATGAATAACCCTTTTCTATTTTATTACATAAAATTCCATTAGTACTCTGCTAAGGATCCAAAATTCCCAGAAGAATACTGATACCAATAACAGACATCATAGAAATTTAAATATATTTATGTTTATACTTCCTATACCCCATTTAAGAGTCACTTAGGTAAGTAATAGAGTAACTATATTTCTGTGTTTATTCTCCTTTTTAACTGATTGGTTCTTGATGCAAGGGATTTCTTTTCCTTAGTTTTATTGGTGTTTAACAGGCACATAAAATTTATTTATTCATATTTACATATATCTAAACATAGATTTAACTGCACAACATGATGTTTTTACTTACCCCTACATTGTGAAGGGAGTACCACAGACAACCTATTTAAAGCATATATTACCTTAACATCTACGTGTTTGTGTGTGTAGTAAGAACAGTTAAGATCTACTCTCCTAGAAGTTTCTTTATTTTCTTTTTTCTTTTTTTTTTTTAAAGAGAGAGGGACGGTGAGACAGAGAGAAAGTGTGAAACAATTTTATATAATTTTTCATGTGGCCCTTGTTGCTCCGAGACTTTGCTGTGTATGTGGTGCCGGGGTTTGAACTCAGGCACTCACACTTGCGAAGCAAGTGCCCTAACCGCTGAGTCACCACTCCAGCTTCTCTCTTAGAAGTTTCAAGATATTATACATTTTTATTAACTATAGTCATGTTGCTATGCATTAGTTCTGCAGAACTTAATGTATAATTGAAAATTTATATCCTTTGATTATTATCTCTCTACTTTTCATCTCCTTCCCCTGGTAAACACTCTTCTCTCTGTCAATGGGTTCAACTTTTTTATATTCCAATTATAAGTGAGCTCATTTAGAATTTTTGTTAAAGAAACATAGTTGCCAATGATAAGAAGGATTGATTGATTCTTGTATTTGTAGTGAGTTAAGTATATAAGGGTTATCTTGTTAATTTGGGATTGACTTTGTACATGCAATCAACCTGAGTCTATTAGTCACAAAAAATTAATTCTGCACTGAACCTATTTTTATCATATTTTTAAATTACCCATTAAAATTCAAGGACATTGTTGGGCTATTACTTTTGAAACAATTGAGAAATTGCTGTTCTAAAAATAAGTGGCTGTCTTGTCCACAACAGTCACTGTTCTCTGCTGCTGCTTCCACAAATGAAAGCAGGAGATTGAGAAACCTTCAGTTCCTGGTGCAAAGAGGACTAAAGTTTCTTTTTCATCTATTTGCTGTAATAAATGTAGAGTCTCTCATGTTTCTCTTTTCCAGGTTTTCCAGTTGCTGTGCTACCATAGTGATATGAAAAAAAAATCCCTTCCACATGATTTTCAAATGATTTCCCTTATTTTCACACTAAAGCATTTCCTTACTGAGATAATAACATTGAAGCATCACATTAGGAACAAAATATATTTTCAGGTCAAATAGATCTTAAATACATATTTCTGCACTACCCCTTACAGAGTGGATGACTTCTGGCCAACAATGACCTCTCAATTTTAAATTGTTCTTTTTAAAATATGGAATTATGATATTTATTTTTATATATAACCATGAATATTTCATTAAATATTATTACAGTTTCTTGGACATTTTGCTGCCATTTAACATATGTCCAATTTATGTCTATGAATTTAATATAACTTTTATTACAATTGTTAAGTAATATTATTTTTCATCTTATTTTGTCTTTGCTGTGCTCTTCTAAACACTCGTTCATGCTGCCAACCATATAGTCTAGCAAAATGACCAATAGGCATTAAGAGATAGAAGCCTTATGAAGCCACAAATTAAATTCCAGTAAGGAGGTACCCAATCGCTAGCCTGTTATTATCTTCAGAAAGAGGTAACTGAACAGAAGTAATGAGGAAGTGCTGATAAGAATAAAAAATGAATCTCAATATTTAAAAATGGCTAATGAATATGAACAATGTGAGAAAATACAAAGATTTGAGCTCATCATCCTAAAGACAGATCTAAGGAAAACCTTAAGAGATTATAAGCCACAATATGTAGCGAAATACCATTTGGGGGATAAAAAGTTTTCAGGGATTTTATTACCTGATTGAAACTGTTGGCATATGTTTTGTTTTGTTTTTTTTAAGAGAGAGACAGAAACAGAGAGAATCAATTTTTATTGAATTTTTTCACATGGCTTTTGTTGCTCTGACACTTAGTTGTGTACAATGGGTGCTGGGGTTTGAACCCGTGTACTTTGCATGCCTGGCAAGCACCGTAACTGCTGAGCCACCACTCCAGTCCCCAGTTGGCATATGTTTGACAAACTTTATTAGAGAAATTATGGATGCTCTTTAATCTAGAAGAAATTTATCTTTAAATAGTACTGAAATATTATAAATTCTAGATCAAGTAACGTGACATAAAGTCAGTAATATTAAATTCTTGTAGTTCAATAATTGAAGCCAGGAACTAGTGTGTTTGAAACGGAAATATACACTAAATGATAGGTGTGGCAAATATGGTGAACAAACCTGATTTAGGCAACAAATAAAAGTGATAATTTTTCATGTTATAGCATGGGAACTTGAAAGCAGTGATGTATAGAAACTAAAGGAACAGAAGATGAGCTAGTTTGTAGGAGTGAAATGGTAAATTTGGTTTGGACTGATGAAATCATTGGTTTCTAGGGGAAGTTTTTATCAACTGCAGTTTTGCAAATCATGGGTAAAGTAATTCACATATAAAGTTCCCTAAGTACTTATTATGCAATATAATAAGCACTAAAAAAATACATTCAAATGCTATTTTTCTTCTCATTTTCCCTTGATTAATGTCACTTTTAAATTGAAATACTTAACCAGATGAACAGTGTAGGTAGCTAATTACCATTTTAAATTTGTTGGGTTCAAATTGAGAAATGATTGGAAGTGAATAAGCTATGATTAGATATTATTATTTTAAAATTCTCACCAAAATCTTGGTCCTATTCAGAATGTATGCTTCTATATGCATTCTTAATACATGTAAATTATACATATACACGCATATATATATATATATTTATGTACTATTATGCACTATATAACTTTAATATTGCTAACACTTTAAGGGTATTTCATCAGATGAATTTTTCTTACATTAAAATTTAGGAAAACTCTTTACCCCCCTGAGAATCCAAACAATATTTATGAAATCATTTAATTCCAGAAATTTCACAATCTAATCATTTATATTGCTTTTAAGTGCAAAATATAGATATATGATTATACAATAACTCAACTAAATGAAAAAACTTTAAAAATTTTTGTATTACTTTTGAGTCCAAATATCTTGATTTTTATGGGTATTATAAAGTGATGTTTTATATGATTAAATATACAAAATGGATAATGTAATTTACATCCTTTAAATTGTTGTAGGCCAAAGCTAATCATTCTACAGTTGTAAATGATAGGAATTAAGGATAGGAAAGCAGAGGAAATGTTACAGATGTGACTTGGAGTGGACAAGAGTCATCTCGTAAGGCTTTATATTTTATGTGACACTCTAGCAAGATCCAACATGTTTTAAAAAGACTTTTTTGGGTAGACATTGAAAGAAAATCTACTTAGGAACTGAGAAATTTGTTTCTAAAATTTGAAAGATAGCATTAATATTTTAAAATTAAATTTGATTGCCTAATAAAATCAGTCTGTGTGTCTACTATCTAATAGAAATTGAATTTATTTTCTAGTAAAACAATCAGAAAAGAACAAGAACTTAATACTTTAATATATTTAGCTGTTATATAAAAAAGTTTAGGGATAGGAATTTCAGATGTTGCATAACTGCTTATTGCTTAGCAGGGGAAAGTATCTTACTTGATGTATGCTCTATCATTCTTAGGTGAGGCTCCTGTTTTCAAGTTTACTTCATTATATTCGAGATTTTAAGTAAGACAGCAAAAGGTGGAAGGGAGAAAATATGTTTACAAAGCTCTCTTCCACATTCTGAAGGCATTTTCAAATATTCACATAATTCATGCAGTTTTTCTATGCATTGACAAGATTTTGTCACATGGCCATATCAATTGATGGCAGATCAGGAAATATTTTTTAAAAGTTATTTACATCACTATTTGAATAAAATTAAAGTTTAGTTACAAAGGAGAAGTTTATTTCTGTTAGAGAACTAGCAGTTTTCACTATGAATTTTCAAAAAATTATATTGAATCTCACTGACAGATGAAAATATATAGGAATATATGCAAATATCATTTGATATAAGAGAAAGGAATAGTAAGGGACCAGGAAGAGATATACAGATGGTCCACGATGTGCAATGACTTTATTTACAATGAGACAAAAGTGACATGCCTTCCATTGAAACTGTAATTTGAATTTAAAAATCTGGTTCTTTCCCAAGTTAGCAATTTTCACTATACTGTGGTGCTAGGAGGCTGCAGTGAGCACCAGTTCCCAGTCAGCTGTACTATCAAAAGAGTGAACAACAGATACTCTATGATGCACTATTCTGCCAACATATTTTGAATCCAATTTTTCATAAATTTCATCAGGTGTTCAATACTTTGTTATGAGCGAGTCTATGTGTTAGATGATTTTTCCCAACTCTGGGCTAATTCAAGTGTTCAGATTATGTTCATGGAAAAGCAAGCTAAGCTATCATGTTTATTTCTTTTTTGTGAATTCTATAACTTCCTATATCTTTTCCTTTTGTTGACACGTGGTTTTCCTGACTTTGTTTAGTTATACATCTGTGTTTTCTTGTTCATCTCCCTGAACATTTTATGATGATTATTTTGAATTCTTCATCATATTATTCATAGCTCTTCATTGTTTTGGAATCACCCAGTAGAGCTTCATTTTGTTTCTAAGGTGGTTTTACACTTACTTGATTTTTGTGAGGTGTGTTGTTTGAAAGCTTACACTGTTGTCTTTACAATTGGAGAAGCAGTTGTATCCCCCATGAATTTTTATCGACTCTCTTTGGGAGAGAAAGACCTTCAGCAGTAAATATGGTTAGAGGTTCTGAGACTGAGTCTCTTAGACATTTTCTGAATATCATCACTTTGCTATTATTCTTCCTCCCTTTGGTCAGGCATGTGTTACGATTGTGTACCTCCTCTTAACGCTGCAAGGCCAGTCCAAGAGCCAACAGCCTGCCTTTTAGTTTCCCTTGGGAGTAGGTGAGATCCTAATGTGTTCAAAGTTGTGAACATTCTCACAATAGTGACAGCAGGTGATATTCATGTCTTGCCTGCAGTTGAGTACACCCAGTGTTTGGCAAAATGTGGAGTGCCAGTTATAAGCAGAGCATGAGGTATTTAGGTGAGGTGTGTATGATAGGGCTTATGGGCAGGTTTGTTGGTGAAGTCTGTGACTGGACTTCAGCTAGTTATTGATTATCATCTCTGCAATTGTTTCTGTGAAACCCTACTCACATTTTTTGCTTCCAGTTCTTCCTAAACTATTGGGCAATGTTGATCTCATGAGTGTTCTGGGTAGGATAAGACAAATATGTGTCCATCAGGCAGCAACTCACAAGGCTAGAGAAGCTGGACACTTACCTTACTCTTACATTTCCCCATGAGAGAAATCATAAGCCTTCTGTCTTGAGACATCTTGGCATTGTGCTAGGACACCATGGGAATGGACAATGTAGGTAAGGTAAAATTATTTTCCTTATGCACTTCAATCCATGCTGGACCCACTCAGCTTGACTCCATAAATTCATTTTCATCCATGGGAGTTTGAGGGCTGAAGCTTTCTATTCTACCCTCTTGCAGATGTCCATCACTCCCTCATTTTAAAGGGCATTTTTGGCTGGTATAGAATCCTAGATTGACAGTTTTTGCTTTCAGTTATTGAAATGTACATTCCACTGTTTTCTGGCCGTCAAAGTTTCTTATGATAGTTGGCTAATAAACTTACTGATGTTACTTTAATGTGATATGTCATTATTGTGCGAATGCTTCCACGGTTTTTTGCATTTGACTTTTAACAGTTTGAATATAAAGTATTGGTGTGGGTCTCTTCAAGATTATCTTACTTGGATTGCACTGAAATTCTTAGATCTGTAGAGTAATGTATTTCATTAAGTTTGGATGATTTGAAAGCTCCAGATCCTCCCTCTGCAAACCTCCACAGATGTTTAAATCAAGTATTTGTCAGGAAAGAAAAGCAGGAAGGAAAAATTCCACTCTAAATAAATTAAGTGAACTGTGTGTAAAGTCATGGGGTAGCTTTGTGAGAGTATAGAGATTTAGTGCTATAATTTATGAGGTCTCAAAGCATTAAATCCAATTACTGTAAAGGAAAAGTTTGAGGACCACTTATTCATTATATATAAGCTTCATAGAGATAAATTGTGTTTCTATACATTAACTAAGGATCAGGCATTTGAAAGAAGTTTATTAATTCTTTAGAGACTATTGAGATGTCATTACATCTATGAATAAAAAGAAAGTCTTTGACAATATATTTTACATGGATAACTAGCAAAGCCTCTCAGATTCCTTGAAATCCAGGGATGATTTAATTTTTATCACCAACTACAGTAAAAAAAAAAGAAAAAGAAAATATCTGCTATCAGAACCTCAATAAAGAAAGGAACATTTTATTAGTAAACACTATGATGATACATCTGTTCTTACATAGTCTTTCCTTTTATTAAAGATTTTGTTATTTTTCTATTGCATTAATTATTTGGTTCTATTCTGGTTTTTAGTTTATTCATATTGTTTTTCAGCCAGTTATTTCTACTGATGATAATCTCTCTTTTGAATTTTATATCTTTGTCAACTCTGACTACTTACTGGCTAGAAGAGATACTCCTCTGCCGTCATATAATTTCTTTACTATTCTTACTTTCTTTAAACAAGAGATTAAAATATGCTTAAGCACTGTTAGATTCCCAAGAATGTGTGGAAGTTTATTTCCTAAACTCATAAGTGTCCAAAATTCCTTGATTTTTCCCCCTTAACACTCCATGATTATTTCACTAATTACAAAACTTCCATTAAAATGTTTTCATCTGTTGTCTTCTCAAGTTATTGCATTATATCTTCTTTTAATCCATCTAGGGAGCTTTGATTATTGTAGGAAAACAACGGATTGTGTCTTCACAGCCTTCAACCAATGCCAGTCTGTCTTAAATGCTATAAACAATGGTAAAAGTAAAATGACAGAAAAGAAATGCAACTAACTTTTAATCCAGTGCCTCCCAAAATCTCTTAGTTTGTAATTATAAGATCTTGAAAACAGATAATTGTAGTTACCGAAATATGTTAAATAGTGCATGTCTTTGATTTCTTTACATCATATTAGCAGTCATTACACAATTCATAACAACTCATCACACATTTACTGAAAATCTTCATTACACATTGTACTGTGATGCATGGTGGTATAGCAGCCAGATTGAATTAGATTTTGTCATAAAGAATAGTACAACAACAAATTAACAAACTCATTGACTAACTGGCATTCAGTATTACATATTTATCTTCATTCCCTTTTAGAAAAACTGTGGGTAGATGTACCTGAAACACTAAAGAATAATTCCTACTCTCATGATACCTTGTATACTTCTGCTCAAAAATGTTGAACTGTATGTTCTTACAAGTTGTTTATAATTCTTTCTAAACCAGTGTAAGCCAGTTATAATTGTTTCTATTATTCTATTTTAATTGAATATTTTAACAAGATTAACATTTTAATTGTAAATAATATAATCTTTTTCCTAAAAGTTAAGCCAAGTAATTGGGAAACAATCTCATCAGTCACAAGAAAGTTAAAATATTACTTTATCATTGAGTACCATAGATAACAAAACTAAAATTATAGGTGAGGCTTTATGGGTATTGTTTTATTAAAAAATTAATAAAATATGCAGTGCTCAAAAAAGTAAACTTTGTTACACACCTAATACTTTTTTTAGAAATGTTGTGGGAAGGGGAAGGCAGGGATAAGGATGGGTAATTGGGGGGACACTCTTGGGGGTAAATCCAATTTTCAGAATCTATAGACATTATATATTATTTTGTTAAAATTTGTATGATTGTTCAACAAATAAATTTCTCAATAAGAATCATACAGTGATTATACAGTTATAGGATTTAAATTAATATGTGTTAATTATGTATTTGTCATTATCTGTAATGCCATGCTCTCATGGATTTTTTTCTTGAGAAAAAAATTAATAGGATTTATTACAATAAAAGCAGAGCTCCCAAAGGGGAAGAGGGTTCCCTCCAAGAGAGGGATAACTGATAAACTTTGTTTTTTCTTTTCTTTTTCTTTAAATTAGTACAATGAAGTTGTAGATAATGATGGGATTTGTTTTTACATATTCATAAATGCACATGATATAACAGTATAATTTGGTCAATATCCCACCTAACACTCTCTCAATCCCTCTTCCCATGCCCTGGCCCCTTGCTTCTGCTGATCACCCTTTGAAGTTGATTGTGTAGGAATTATTTAGTTTCCTGGGGGTGCAAAATATATTTCTCCCTTCTCCCCTTAATCTTGCTTTTTTCTTACTATCCTTCTTTCCCTCTCATCTTATGCTTTTTCTACTTTACTAGATTTCCTTTGGTTCTTTAATCAATTGGTATTTGGATGGTTCTTTATGTAATCTTCTCCTTCACTTCCCCTTTCCTTTATTTTACTCTAGAGTCCACATATTAGAGAAAAATATGACTTTTGAGTTTCTGGGTTTGGCTAATTTTGCTTAGCATGGTATTTTCAATTTCCACCCATTTTCCAGTGAATACTGTAATTTCTTTCTTTCTAATAGCTTCTTAGAACTCCATAACATGTATATACCAGTTTCTTAATCCACTTATGTAGTGATGGGCATCTGGATTGGTTTCTTAAGTTTGCTATTTTGAATTGTGCTGCTGTAAGCATTTATATAGCTGTGCCCCTATAGTATGCTGATTCTAGGTCCTTTGGGAAAATTCTCAGAAGATAGCTGGGTGGTGATATCATATCTATCATAACACCATAAGGCAAAATATCATTCATTTGCTTCTTGGTAATGCTCTTATTAAACTTACTGAAGCTAGTACTAAAAAAGAAAACCATAAACAATTATGTGTACCACATAACACTTAAGAATGATAAAAATGACCATGTTTCTAATTTCTGTATTTAATATACTATACTTTTTACTGTTATTATAGAGAGTGCTTCTCCTTTTAAAAATGTTTACTATAAAACATTGCATTGTGTTATACCAGCAATGGATTTACACTCACATCTCAGTTGTATCATTAGTCCAAGATTAGGTATTGCCCTCCATACTCTAGGTTTGTGTAAACACATTCCGTGATATCCACAAAACAAACTGCCTAAAGTTCAATTTCTTATAAACTGTTTATTCAGCAATATAAGGCTGTTGCATTAGTGGGAACCTTTTTGATTTACATATTTTGAAAGGAAAGAATTTCTTAATGTTGCTTTGATTTTAAACATTATATAAATGCAATTCAAAACTTCTTATTTGTATTCAGTGGATGCTGAGACATTTCATACTGTATCTGCTTGGAAGTATTCCACACACATTTGATGAAATTATTGATTCAACCGAATTGATGACTAACCCATATAGTCATCAGCAAATATCAGTATCTCTTATATTTATGCATCTTGATATCTGGATAACATAGTACATCATGGAAACATTGATTAAGGTTGCTTTCCATACACTTAGCCATAAATATTCCTCCTAAAATATTAAGACATGAAATTTACTCATATTTTAAAAAATATTAAAAATAAAGGAGGTTATTTGTAACTTATTTGAATTTAGTCAGTGTCATAATATCCCCAGCCACATCCTTGTGATTGTCCAGTCTTGAACTCATGAGGATTCAGTAAGGATAATGACCTGTCCAAGGCTCTTGCCTCTTTACAGATATTACTTTCAAATGGCCCACATCTCTATGCATATTGTACTTTCAATGTGTATAGGAATGCTGGGAGGATAATAATAAGCAAAGAGGGAAAATAACAGCAGGAAAAGCTTCTTTAATGTGCTGTTTTACTATCACTTGGATATAAATTTGCCCTCACAGAGTTTAGTGTGAAATCCTAATGTCTGCTCTTCAAATTCAAAGTCAACAGCACTGATTTTTCTTTTACATTCCTGGGTCCTGTTGTGAAGGTTAAAAAACTATCATTAATAGCAAATGGAGTTGAATTTTTATCAGTGCTGGACTTTGAAATAAAACACTGATACCATAGTACACAGCAGGAATTAAGCAAGCTCTGTAAACTCATGGTTCTCATTTATACACCTACATAGATCTTGGGAAAATTAAAAAAGGCATAGACAGCCTTTTTGGCAAGTCAGAAGGTAGAAAAACAAATATTTTAAAATCTCTAGCTTTAGTAATATCTTTTTAGGCATACAATATGAAAATGTTTCTATCCCTCTGCACTGTGAAAAATTTCAACATAAAAGAACATGTGTATACAAACATATACACAGATACATTCATGAAGCCCAGGTAATTCTTGTGGAAGTCTGTTCACTCTTCTAAATGAACATAGGATGCTATATAAATCAGACATTTGTCTATTGTTCCCACTGATCTGTCATTCATGTTGTGACTGATGGTTTAGTGAGACAAAGTATGTACCTCCTTTGGGAGACAAAGCACTGAGATTTCTTTTTTCCCTTTACAGCTTTCAGTTGGAACATACTTGATAAATAAGCAGCAATGTAATGGAATTCTACTGATTACATTAATGACAGAGTTTATGCTGAGTTCTAATGTCTTCTACTAGGTCATTCATTGGTAAAGTTGTGAGATAGTTAAAATTATCCATCAATTCATTCTTAATAGTATATTTTTTTATTCAACATTTGCAGAAAGAACTGATATGCAGGTGATGAATGAGAATGATGGTAATGATAATGGCTACTTGATTTTTGTCCTGCCTGCTATTCACCTATCTTAAGCTCCAAGGATGCAATAAATGATAGGTATTGTTAAAGATTATTGTAAGAAAAATGAAGGCTTCTCACTGAGAAAACAGTTCTCTCTGCAGTTCACCCCATGTGTAGATCTGTTGCCTTTACTCCTTATTACTGCTCTGGAAGGTGGGGCAAAGGAAGCATGTTTTTAGTTGTATGTGCATGCAACTGTAAAGCCTTCGTAAGATATTATTCCACCACCCATGCTTCCCACAAGAATATAAAATGTTTGAGCATATACCACTCAAATTTTCTGGTAAAATACCCAGAAGATTGGTTCTCATTTCTGTCTTCTATAACTTTTTTAACCATAATTTCAGTGTCTTTTCTCTAGCTACCAAGAAATATATAGAAATTTGTAGAAAGGAAAGACTAAGGAAAGACATCCCTTTATTCCCTTGAACCTTGGTTATGCATTCTTTTTATTTTTGCTTTATCTCTACTAGCTTGAACATTTGCTAAAGACTGTGACCCCAGTTATGCAAAGAGGAGACTTTTGCTGGGAAGCAAAAATCAAATGAATTATGATAATTTATGGTGATATCTTACAGGAAAAATATGTCAAGCAAAGAATTTAATTTTCCAGTGTTATTATTGATCACTGTCTGGATATAATTTGTGATCAACTGCTATTTAATCAGATATACTACAAGTACCTATGCATTTTTATCTCCATTATAACATAATTGATTTTCTTCTTTATACAGTAGGCAAGAATCACCTTGTAAAGTAAAAATTGTTATGATTAATTTAAAAATGTATATATATTATTATAAATATTTATCCTTAAACTTAAAGAATTATCACTTGTATAATTGATATTGAAACCAACTTAACATTCAATATGTTCTGAAACATTGGTACTGTGATTGTACTGTTAAAAATGTACTGTATAAGTTGCCATTCATTTAAGTTCCTACTCATGGATTTGGGAATTATTGTTTCTTGGTATTTTTTTAACCAAATCAAGTTACCTGATGCTGCAGATTGTATCTTCTAATGAATACAACCTTGGTATAGTTCCAATCCCACATCCTTTCCTTAGATTTTTATATTGATAGGCTTCTATCAAGATGTGAAGCTATGTTTTTCACCTTACCGAAGAATAGATATTGCATAACTGCACCACCAAGTAGAAAGTGACAAGTGTAATCCTGGATGATTTATGCAGCTAAAAGGTGATGAAAAGGTTACAAAAAGTAATACAGCTTTTGCATGTTTCTGTTTCTTGAAGAACACTTGCGTTTCCAGTCATCATATTGGAGGAAACAGGCCACCTAGGGGTTCATGTCAGCACTGTAGGTAATAGCTCTAGTGTTTGAACCAACAACTGTAATCAGCCTCCAAATTTCTCCAAATGTATAAGCAAACAAATCTTCAGATATTTTCACTCTTGAATATTAAAATATCCCAAATGAGTTACTAGACTTTATAGAATAGAAAAATTATGTGGTATTCCTCTATTTTGCCTATATCCTTGGCGCTCAGAAATTGTGAGATTATTAATGTTGAAACTACTAAGGTTAAAATTAATGTTATTGAAAATAGCTAAATGATTATTTATTGCTACACAGTAAGAGCATGGTTCATACCCACATGTGAATGAACATAAACACACACATGCATACATACTGAAATTTGAGTTATTGATATTAAGGCGAAGCAGGAATTATAAATGAAAATGATACCGGAGAGAATGTTAGCCAATGACTGATATTCCTTGAAGACACCATGTATGTTATTATATATTGGTGAAAATTTTAATAAAACTCATCTGTGGGAAAAAGGCAAAGAAAAAGAAGATCTTGATTTCCAGGTACAGCATTGAATATGTTGGTTTGCATATTCTAAATGCTTTTGTTAAAATATGAAAATAGATGCAATCTAAAGATTGTGTGAGTAAACATAAAGGAGATGTGGCTTTCTGTACATCAAAATTTATGCTTTTCCTAGTTCTTAGCTTCTCCTGATGGCAAATGATACTGTTATCATTAAATGGCTTCTAATTGAATCTTATATCAAGGGCAAATTTGGAAACATAATATAAAAATCAGTCTTAGGGTGTGACTGTAAAAACTATTGTTAAGATCAATGAAAGTTGTAAGTTAATACCTGAACAAAAATAAGCATCTGTAAGAATCTTAATGGTTTAGCCTACATTGGCTCTATAGGAAACCCAAGGTAAAGATGTGTATAAATTAACATATATATGTGTGTTTTATATATAACATATATATATATATATATGGAACATATCACATATTTTCTATGTGAGTTCCATAGAAAACCCACAGTGCTTTTAAGAGAATTATATAGAAACACAACTAAATCTGAATAAAGATGGGAAGAGTATAAAATACAAAGAATCCTTTGGACTTCAAAAAACAAACAGAAGCAGGCAGAAAAATACTGAGACTGCAAATGTTGGCTATTTGGAGAAGAAATGATGACTCAAAAGATATCCAAGAAACCAGAGTGTACATCAAACAGCTGTGGAAAATCATTCCCAGGAAGTCGAACTGAATCCTAATCAAGTAATCAGCAAGCATCATGTGCTTTAGTTGAGTCTCACAATTTTTGTGGACCAGTGTCTCCTGTGTTCCTTCAATTTTTTCCATCATTGAATAGGAGTATCTGTACAATTACACCATGTCTGTAGGAAGCATATTTGCCTTTCTTTTAATTTCACAAATCTGCAAAATGTGAGGAAATGTATATAATAAGCAATACTCTGGGAACTCCAATAAAGGAGATCCATTTGTACCTAAGCTTTATTTACATGGCAGGTTCTTACAGAATCAGTAGATACTATGATAGAAAGAAATATTGGGGTTTTATGTGAGAGAAGAGATTGTAATTATCTGAATTTTGTGTATGCAAATTCAAATTATAGTAAAACAATGCATTTCACTTTATAAAATCTTTCTTTTATGTGATGTTGAAAAGTCTATATCAAGAGTAGATGTTTTGGTCCCTTCCCACTGAACTTGGCCAAACCTGTACAACAACCACAAAGAAAGTGGCACAAGTGGTGCTGTTTAAAGAAGCTTGAAAAGAAAAGGAAATATTGCTTCTACTTGGCTCTCTCTCTTAATTAGGGCATGTACCCTTGGAGCCTTGCAAATAAGTTGTCAGGAAGCTCATGCCACATCCAAAGATCATATGTAATTACTACTGGCCAAATGCTACCCTGGAGTTCCAGCCTGGAGCCAACACCAGCCACCATGTGTGAGTGAATGAGCATTCTTGTGCTAGAAGCCGTCAGATTCAAAATCTTCCACAAGAGATGCTAGACACTGAGAATTTGGATTTTTGACACATAAACATGATGAGGAAAAATAAATTAATGTTCTTCCTCATGTCAATAATTTTGTTATATACTTTATGTAACTACTTCAGTAAAGTGCACTGGACCACTGAGAATGTGTTTTATTTTAAATTACGGTTCTGTGTGTCCTGTTAGAGATTGTTAAGCCAAAATGTCTGAATGATTTTCATAAGTTTTAAATAACAATAAAATTATTTTATAACTAATGAGTATTTGCTAAAAATATTAAAAATTTAAGTATATTGAAATATGCTATAATTAATTAATTTTTTCCTCATTTGGCAAAAACTCTACAATTTTTCTAGGTGAGGTGCTTTTTAAGGCATTTTTTAACTTAAATTTTACATCTTTTATTTATTTATTTAAATAAAGAGAGGGACATTGACAGAAAAAGAGGGAAAGAGAGAATCAATTTTCTTTAGTTTTTCATGTGGCTTTCGTTGCTCTGACACTTCATTATATATGTAGTGCTGGGGTTTGAACTCAGAAACTCACACATGCCAGGCAAGCACCATAGCCACCGAGACACTGCACCAGACCCTGCATCTTTTATTTTTACACATATAATTTTAATTAAATTTTAGAATAGCAAATTGATCTGAGAAACATAAATAGAAGAAACTTTTCAGAGGATAAGTTACAGAAAAACCAGCCAAAAAAATTTCAAAACTGTTCACCTTAAATGTTTCTAATTGATATGAGATACATTTTCTTATAAATTTATTTTTAAAAAACAATGCACATTATTATATCAATGTTACCTTATGCTAAAGATCAATGACAAAGTCTTTAAAATAAAATGTATGATCATTAATTATCCAAAAATATTTCCGTATTGCTATTTTCTAGTATAGCACTAGTGTTTTGACATAAAAAAAGAAGGTACAGTAATATTTTAACCATTATTGATCTTTATGCTATTAAGTAGCAATAGCCTATGTTTTAGGAAACCGAAATCACCATTTTTGTGTCAAAAACAATTTGTGATCAAATCAAAACAAAATGTTTTCTTTTTAACAACTACTTCTAATCACCTACTGGATAACATGAAGGAATAGAAATGAGAGTTCTTTTACATATGTTGTATGTTACTATAAACAATCAATTAATTCATCTGCTTTTATATTTTCATTGTTGGCTTGGGTGCTGTGTGATACAATGTAAGTAATCAATTAGCTTAGTAATTGTGCTCCTTATTATGTGGGAGCCAAAGGGAGAATATTAAATCACAACATTAAAAGTGTATGTGTATATATATGTACATATTAAGTTATGTACATATGTTTGTTTCTATCTGTGTGTGAGGGTATTGCTCATTTCTTTTCATTTTCTTCCACAAATTTTATTGAGAAATTAACATTCTTATTTAGATTTAATGTTTTTTAAAGAGATAGAGACAAAGAGAGAGAGAGAGAGAGAGAAGAGAGAGAGAGAGGGAGAGAGAGTGGGAGAAAGACTGCCAGTGAAAGAAAAAGAGAATCAACTTTATTTAGTTTTTCAACTGGGCTTTGTTTCTCTAACACTTAGTTGTGTATGTGGTGCTGTGGTTCAAACCTGGGTTTTCTTACAGGCAAACACTCTGACCACTGAGTTACCTTTCTATCCCCTAAATTCAGTACATTTTTAAAACATTGTTGTTTCCTTTTAAATAAGGACAACAATTTTGTTGTAATTCAGATGTCAGTCATTTCCTCTACCAAAGGCCTATTGAATTCTAACCTGGAAATACAATAACTTGCTTTCTTCTCTATTATAATTCCCACTTTACCCACAAAGTTCAGTTAAATATTAATTAGAGAGAATCATTAATTTTATACTGGAGAGACACTGGCTTTTCAAGTCTGGAAACCCTGAGTCAAATATCTACTTTTAATTTATTATTATTCGGACTTCAGAATCATCATATACATTTTTTAAACTTAATTTTCTTTAGCTGCCCAACAAGAAAATAGTCTCGAAATAAAAACTAAATATGAATTTTAGAGAATTAATTGAATACACATGTAAAACATACCTCATAATATGTTTACAAATATTTATGGATATTTCAAAAAGTGAGAGAACATCATCACCGACTTGGTTCAGGTAAGATTGATGGATGGAGAAATTAAGTGTGTTTTAGCTGCTAAATGTTCAATATCAATCCTAAAAATAAAAAAAATTAAGCCTTAGAAAGAGCAATTATGTAAAGTCATTAATTAAGCACAGCAGCAGTACAGTTATTTACTAATTAGATAGTCACTGATTTTTGTCAGATGAGGATAAATTCCTGATGATTATGATGAGTATTCTATGTGAAAGGCAACCATCTTGTAGTAATGATAAAAGAATTAAATACATTACCTTGATAAGTATGATGACTACACCTAACTCTTTAGGGTGCTTTTCTAATCCCAATAAGGTTCAGAAAAGTCATTTCCTATTTATCAACTTCCCCTCACAACTTTGTTCACTTGGATTGACTATTTTTGTAGAACTAGGTTCAAACCCCAGAGGGCCTTCAATGCATCTTCTTTTTAGCTACTTTTACTCAAGGAAACCATTGCTTACCTTACAGTCTTAAGAATGCTCAGCCTGATCCTTTAAGATTAAAGACACTATGCTACAAAGAAGATTTGTATTTTCAAATTCACATTACTGGTTGCACAAGGCTTTTGGAGTTTCAGACTCATTCACAAGTAAGGGAAATTGGTACAATTCCTCATCGGGGATTTCTAAACAAATAACGGGGTTGTTCTGACCTTGAGCAACTAAAGTTACCATAAGCAATTGGGACATTTTGCTTCTACTTATCATTTCAGGGGCACCATTTGCTATTGTAAGGGTGAGGTATTCAGGGAATTCAAGCCACAAAATTTAGAGGGGCTATTGGACAATCCGGGGATGAGAGTGAAAGTCTGCCTCGGAGGACTCATTCTTGTGTGCCATTTTGCCAGCGGCTGAAAGTTGTAATAGGAGTTGAATAAGAGAGATAATTGGAATGGGCAAAGGGGAAGAAGAAATTGAGAAAATAAATTACACAAAGTGTTTTATTCTGAAAGTCAAAGTTATATCCTGTGTGTGTGTTCTCTCACACCTTGCCCTGCTCACTTTTCCTTACCACAAATGATACCTCATCCTCCAGCCTTGCACAGAGATCTCGTGCTCTGGGCTCAGAGACAAGCTGGATACTATTGCTTAATAGATGTAAAATCAGATAACAAGATTTAAAAAAAAATTGCCATTTTAAGAAATAAAAATTTGTGCGACAAGTACATTTGTGAAAGATATATTTAACTCTACTATATTCAGAACATAGTTATTGTGATTTCTTATTGTATTTCACATTTAAAGAAAAATTTGGAGTTTCATTTTTAACAATGAAGCACATAAGATTTCCTTAAGAAATATGTTCTATGCAAATGACTAATGTATTTATTAGTATGATTCTAAGCCACTATAAATAATCTCAACATATTCAAGCTGCCACTAATACAGGGCCATCATTTTATTTCACATATAATTGAATGCTTTGTCTGCCCATCAATATTTACATATGAATGCATACATATATGTGTGTGTATGTGTGTGTTTGACAGGGGTGTGTGGGCTATATGTGATACAATGACATATGTAATATATATAATCATAAATATAAAATAATGATGGTACCCCTTGAAATTATATATGGATGTATATGTACATTAGTGTGGGTGATTGTGTGTGTGTGTGTGTATGTATAAACATAAACATACATAAACATAGCTGTAGATACACCCATAGACCAAAGAATTAATATATTTCTTAATGGGACCAGGAGCCTCTTATTTCTCATTGAAGTCAAGAGTAGGAAAATGGTGTTTAATATTACCAACTTCTTTTTTATTATTTTGATGAATGAATTACTAATGTACTCAAATAAGAGAAAATAATGAGGCAGATAAAAATTGAAAAACATTGTAGTTGAACAAATGGAAACACATCTGATGTTTTTCAGTTATAATAATAGTAAGTTAAGGTTTTTCTAAAATTGATTTGGGGCAATTCATAAAACATTTCTTGTATGTATCTCAATTGCTATACTGTAGCTTATTTTGCTTATATTCCATTTTATTTTTATATTATTGTCCTAAATGAGCAATTATCTTTAGATTTTACAACTGATCTTTGCCAATTTATATATTTATGGTACAAACTTTTTAATGTTAATTTTATAAACTCGTATATTGGTGTCTTTATGCTTATTTTAGTAATTATCTACATTAGGGCTTTTGAAATTTTCAAATATATTTATATTTTCTTCAAAAATAATTCAATCTACTGTTTATCAATTTTTATCTACCTAAATGTTTACTCTTATTTTAATTTAAAAATATTTTTGGTGATATTCAAATCTATTTTTCATTTTTAATGCTCATCAATATTACTTGACAAGTGGATTTAAAGTCAGTTAGGTAATATTCTCAGAACTTTTTCTGGCTCTTGATATATTTACAGGGATTATGTTAATTATATAAATTAATTTATGTAACATAAGCACCTTTAAGATTCCATACTAAGGAGAAATCAATATAAAATAAGGAAAAATGATTTCAACTTACATTAGCACTAAAGTATTAAAATTCTCAGTATGAAAAAGAGTTCTGAAGTAAAACAAAAGCTTCCAGCAACTCATTAAAATATTGGATCATTTATAAAGAAAGTATTTCCAGTGACCTCTAAAGACATGAGAACTGCTTAAAATTCTCATAAAGTAATGAAAAATAATATATATATATATATACATCAATATTCTTATTTATCAGTTTTGGAAATATTTACAATGTATCTCATTGTCTTTGACTTAGGCAATCAAGAGTACACACATCTATTGGGGGTGAGAATACCAAATGTAGGACATATGTGAAGGTTAATTTGCAAATTTATAGAAAGATTACATATTCTATATATTCCATTTTGCACTGTATAGTGAGTATAATATAAATCCACCAAAATCCTTTCACTGCAGTATGACTTCTATCTAGACAATGCAACTTGGTGGCTAATTCACAAAAGATAATTTATGAAGTTGTCTTGCCATGAATCAAACCTAAATCTTATTGCATTATTGTTTTAATTATCAAAATTCAAGAAATTCAAAGCTGGATCTCAAGGAGATGTTTTTATAATTGCATTCATGTCAATAATAAAAATAGAAGCAATTAATGTGCCCATTAACAAATGAATAGAAAAATAAAAATGTGGTAGGTATATAGAATAGATTATATTCAGCCTTAAAAAGAAAGGAAATCATGCAATATACCTCAATAAGGATGAGCTTTAAAGACAGCATGGTAAATTAAATAAGGTATTCACAAAATGGCAAATACTGCATAATTCCATTAATGAAGTACTTAAAATAATAAAAGTTATATAGGAAATACAATGATTCTTTCAGTGTATGGAGAGAGAAAAATGGGAAGCTGGTATTCAATGGGTACAGAGTTTCAGTTTTGTGAGAGAAGAAGTTATGGAGTGGATGATGGTGATGACTGTTCAACATTGAGAACATTTTTAATGCCACTGAACTATACACTTAAAATGACTTAAAATGGTAAATTTTAAGTATATGTGTATTTTGCCACAAATTAAAAAAAAAGATTATTAACTCTATTATGCATTTCAGAGGCCCAGTATAATTCATCTGAAAGAAGCTTCTGGCCCAGTGGCTCAAGAATTTAACAGTGGGAAGAGTTTTAGCCTTAGCTAATGGCTTAATGGAACAGCTTTGCACACTATTTTGTCGTTTTTTGACAACAGTGGTAGTTCAGAAACAAAAACCCAGTTTAGGATGAAGTTTGAACAGATCGTTTTCTTGTGGAAGCAGAAGGTGATTAGAGGCATAGCTCCTTGGTCTGGGGACAAAGATACTTCATTTTCTGTGTTTATTTCACAAGCACAGTCTGTGTTGGTGAGCTTCTCCTTGCTAGTCTAAGGGCTTTCACAGCCTAAGGTGAGCATCCTTAGAAATAACAATAAAAAAATTTACTAGAACACATTGTTTTTTTATTCCAAATTTTGTCCCCATAATGGAGATTTGTTTTATGTTAGCACAAGTCTTCTCAGTGACCTGACCGAATGATCAGGGTATTAGCTGAACCCCTAGTCATATGCACTTGCAATCTCACATGGTTTTGTATAATATTCCCAACTGCAGCGGACTTGCAGGCAAAGATTATCAGGGATGTCCACAGGCATTACCAATATTACATTTAGTAGTGGGGAGTAGTAGGAAGCATAATGATTTATGTTTGTAGGTCCCTGAAGGGACCCAACTAACATAGGCCTTGAGCAACAGTCCAGATGATGGTGGCCTCAGATCCCAAACCAGAAAGCATTAATCATTTCTTGTTCATTTTGATGCCACAGGCTGTGGAAATCACAGTCACTTGTGCACTGGTGTCTAAAAGGCCCAAGGAGTACAATTTTTCAAAATCTTTTAATCATACTCTAATCTTGGCAAAGGGTCTTCAGTACCCGTGGGGACACCAGCTTTCCACTAGTTGTGATTATTTTTAAAGGCAGAGAAGTTTCAGTAAAAGCTAATGCTGCCCTCTGACCCTACTCCAGCCCCACAGGACAGGAACACAGGGAGCAGAAGTACTGTCAATTGCAGGGATGCTAGTCAGAATCTAGTCACATGTTTTGCCAGGGAAGGAGGAGGAATATGAGAGCCAGGTGGAGTAGGCTGGTATACAGCTGTTTCCTGCTGGCCAGGACTGCCAGGAGCTGTGCAGTGTGGACTGGTTGGAGAGGAGCCCAGGGCATCCCTGGAGAGGGGTGGTAACAGAAAACGATGTTTGATGTTGCTGGTCAGCTTGTGTTCTCTCATCCCGCAGCTTCTGTCAGCACACTCAGAAGAAAACTACTAGTAACATGCCCACCTCTGTTCCCCTCCCTTACTAGCTTTAGTAAGATTATCTCCAGAGAGGTCTAATTAAGTCTCCAGGGACTCTAGGGGTAGATGTAAAACCAGCCAGACTCTCTGCTGCCCACCCTTTGCTTTTTCTTCTGAAGTTCAACTTGTTACCAAGCAGGGTGTTTATCCAGGCCAGCAAACCTCCTCTCAGTTACTCAACTGTTGGGAGCTCCCTAGCTGTCTCTGCTCCCACCCTTGGAGGGTCACAAACTCTATAGAGAACTGCTTCCTTTGCTCTTTCTGAGCCCCTTGTTTGGATCTTTAATCCAACTCAAGTTGGGCTCAGCAAGGGAGTTTGAGGGTTAGAGAGTCAGAGACCTTTGTTTATTAAGGAAGCCCTTAAATAAATAATCTGCTATCATTCCTAATAATGACCCAGAGCTTCTGCTAGCATTTCTCTAGTCTCTTTGACATGGCTGACTAACTAGTATTTTTAATACCCATTGGTGAATTTCCCTATCACCCCCATATACAAAGGAGCTGTTGCCTCCCCTCTAGAATGCCTTGGAGGGACTTGCACCTCCCAAAAGTACCCTGCCTGATTTCGTGCTTTTTGCTCTTCTGGAATGATACTCTGCTTAATTGGCTAGGCTGTGCCTATGCCGACTTGTCAGAAGTTCAGCTAACCTGGGAGATATATCTGAGCTGCCGGGTGCTGGAGAAAATTATTAGAGTCAAAAGTTAAAACATGAAAGATTTAAGTTTTTAATCACATACTGGGATGCTTTAAGCTAGAAGGGAACACTTAAAAAGAGCACTGAGCACCCCTGTGCTACATTTCCCCCCAGGGAACCCTGCATTGGTCATAGGTCACACAGAACATCACCGGGCGGTGGGTGGGGTGGTCAGGGGGTGTGGAGTTGGACATAGGTAATATTGCCCAGGGAGATTGAATCAAAGGACCAGACAGTTTTTATGGACATTGGAGTTGAAAGAGTGTGAGAAGAAAGAGATGAAAGTGAAGAAGCAATAAGACAGCTGTTTTCTCCCTTCCCCAACTTTTGTAAGACTGCCTAAGTAAAAGCATTAGAAAAGGACCTCTGCCCAAGGCCAGGCCCACACAAAGCAATGTAGGTGCTGGGGCTGGCAATGTAAATACGCAAAGAGCCTGGCTTGCCTGACAGCCTGATTCTGTGCCTGCAACTCCCTTCAGAGACCAAAGGTTGTCTCTGCACCAAGCTTGCAGTGGAAGAGCAGCTTTTCCTTGTGCATTCTGCAAGTAAAGTCTGCCATTTGCTTGAGAACAGAACTGGAATCTTACAGGATTTTAATCAGGACCTGAGCCTCTCAAAATGGATTCAAAACAGATGTCATTCATGTTAGTTTCCATTTGTACAACTCAAATCCAGAACTGCCAGGTTCTGTATCAAAAAAAAAGAATCTTAATTGATTTTGTAATTTGAACTTCGACTTAACACAGAGATTCCAGTGAATGTTATCTACTAGTTTCCATTAGTAAAACAAAAACTGCTATAAACAGCCCGTTATTTAGTTATTTCAGATTTATACAAAAAGAATATAGAATCTAGAATGGGTTAAATAATCAATGTGTAAGGATAAACACTCCGGCTCATCCATTAAAAAGAGACCATTACTATTCTTTAAGTTTCTACAATCAAATTTTTAATTACAAAGTTTCTCTTTCAAGAAAAAAAATTTGGAATGAGAGGGAATTATAAATAAATGATCCATTAAGATGGTTTTCTGTGGAAGAGGTAAAAATTGAGTTTTTTGTGGTCACTTTTGTTTTGCACTTGATGTTACTGATGTTTTCAAATGTTTGCTTACATAGAAATATTAATGGTTGTTATTGCATTCTGTGTTTAGTTACTATGTAATCTGAGAAATGAGCAAACTCAAATTCATGTATAATATCTTTCCATTAAGCTGTTTTCTACACACATCCTGAAATAAGTTGATAACACTCTAAAAAGAACTGTGATTTGCTGCAAACAACTTAAGCTGAAAATGCAAGTTAAATGGAGATATTGCTTTTAATGCCTACTTTGCTTACATCACTTTTATGTAGAATTCCAACCAAGATGAAACTGAAAGCATCCACCTCCCCTCCCTGGAGAGGCACTTTCTATACCTTCAATCTATGCCATTCATTGGAGAAAAGAAAGTGAAAATCTTAACATTATTGTCTTTGAAGCATTTGCTTTTGGAGTTTTTTAAAAAATGTAATTAATAAGCTGTACACGGGTTCAAACCCCAGCACCCACGTACACATCTAAGTGTCGGAGCAATGAAAGCCATGTGAAAAACTCAATAAAAATTGTTTCACTCTCTCTGTCTCCCTCTCTCTCTCCTCTCACTGTTTTTCTCTCTTTTAAAAAAATATCTTTGTCATTTCCTCATATGTATACTGTTTAGATTCTAAATTCAGAAGTGTGAAACTTCATGTTCCTCTTTACTAATAATTTATAATAAGGAATAAGTATATGTGTGCTTTGTTTTCTCTTTGTCCTTAATGCCTTCATTATTTTTTTTTTAAAGAGAGAGGGGCAGTGAGAGAGAGAGAGAACAGAGAAAATAAATTTTTATTTAATTTTTTACATGGCTTTGGTTGCTCTGACACATAGTTGTGCATGTGGTGCTGGGGTTTGAACCTGTGTACTCACGCTTGCTGGCCAAGCACCTTAACCGTCTTGCCACCATTCCAGCCCCATCCTTCATTATTTTTTTTTAGTCTATAAGACCAGCCACATTGCTTCCATTGCTTGGATATGGTTGCTAGATCCAGATCTTTCTAGTCAGGACTCAGTGTCATAGACCAAGGCCTGTCAGAGCTTTGAGATGAAGGACAAGTCAAAATGCACCTGAGACTTATTAAAAGCATGTGGATTCTGAAAGCTGTCTCAACCAATTAGATCCTTCTGGCAGTGTATAGTTAAATAATATAAGCCAATTTGCAAAATTCTTTCTTAAAATTTGGTTCTCTGGTTTTTGAGATTGGATATTCAAGGCTAAGACTGTCTATGGAGAATATTGAGAAAATGAACTCATTTGAGAAAGAAATTCATCTCAACTGATCTGGGTTTAGTTTTCATGTTTATTTTAAGTTCTAAATGCTGATTCTTCATATCATGTTAAAGGGAAGGGGTGAGGTACTGCTGACTCACCCTTAAGAATAAAGTTGAAGGTGGTATCTGAACTGAGCTAGTGTTCTATTAGTTCAATGTTAATTTCTTAATTTAAAATTTGCCTTCTTCAATATTAAAAGTAGACTTCTTGTATTATTCCCTTGCATTACATACTAGGATGCATACAAAATACAAAGGAAATTTGCCTTAAAAAACACCAAAGTTAATTTAAATAGTCTTTATTTTATTAAAATGTGTTAATAAAACAGAAAATTTAACCAGTTTAGACCTAGAAGATAATTCATAAATGAATGGACTATTCAAACTATTCATGAAAAATTTCTTAAGAATCAATTTCATTCTTTTCAAAGTTGTGATTGAGTTTTCACAAATCTCAATTTAAGAATATGCAGGTAATGGATATATAGTACAAATAATTCTTTTCAAGAATGAAAATAATTTATAGTTTTACATGTTCCTGTTATATAGAAGATGTTTATATTCTTACCAGATTTAGCCCCACTATGTTTAGGAAAAAACAATAATTTTCAATGGTAGGGTGTAATTTAACACAAGACTGCTCCAGGGTCCTAAATAAATGAAATACACTATGTGCAAATCAGTCTCTACTTTTTTTTTTCCTTTTAGTGTTGAGGTTTGAAGCCATGCCTATCAATAAACTGTACTACCAGCTCAATTCTCTACTTTGCCAGTGTTAGATAATCTCAATTATTAGACCTTAAAAACTCTGCCATTACTTTCATTAGATGACAACATAATGAAGTCATTTACTATATACGAATATACATGCATGCATATGCACATAGATGCATATGAAATTCTTGTAAATAAAATATTTGTAAGCAAAATCTCTATTTGTGAAACACAGTACATATTTGGAATAAATTTTATCATTGTTCACTTTGATCCTCTTTTGCTAATGACTATTAACCCTACTCCCATTGGACAAGTAGTTAATGATCCATAAAACAATTAAATGTAATTGGGTATATCTCTATTCAGATGCATTCGGTGGTAAAACATTTTGTAATGCATGAAGTTATCTTTTTCTCTTATGGAAGTAATCACTTGTCAGTTTGCAGTCAAATTTTCATGTCTGTTCAGTTATAGTTACATAGTTACAAATGCAGTTATACATCTTCCAGAAGGACACATCTGTATATTAAGTAAAGACATCATGATCACGGGAATATTTGTGTATGTGTTCATGCATGTATGTTCTTTCATAGTAAATCAAATTCTGCCATATGGTGATCAACTCCATTTAGTCAAATTATATCGATATAATTAAACACTAACAACCATGATTATAATAAGATGGAATAATCTCCATAATTGTGTTTAGTGTGGCCTTGAACCTGTTTTCCATCCAATGATATTCTCCATCCACGATTTGGCTGTTATCAGAATTTTCCTAACATATAAATCATTTATTAAATATTTGCAATTCAATATTTTTTCCAGATTACTTTCAGAAAGAAAGTAATTACTTTCAGAAAGCGAGTGAGATAGAGGAATAGAGAGAGAGACAGAAAAAGAGAATCAGTTTTATTTAGCTTTTCATGTGGCCCTCATTGCCCCAACACTTGATTGTATGTGTGGTGCTGGAGTTCAAACCTACATCGTGCATGCCAGGCAAGCACCATAACTGCTGAGCCACCACTCCAGCCTTGAGTCTGTTTCTTTATTACCAAGAAACTTCACATAGATTAGGTAATGTTCAATCACTGCAAAGTACGTTTAAGACATGCACTACAACTTAAATAACAGAATCTGTATGGAGACAGAAAAACCATTTAATAAAACTGTACCATAATCAATTATTAAAAATTTTAAAACTTGTTCCATTATCTGCAACCATATCTATTTCCTATAAAAAGAGTTTCAGCTAAATTGAAAAAAAAACCTAAACTTTCATTCATGGTTTCTAAAGTATAAATGTCTGTGTCCCTCCCAAATTGCATGTATTGGAACTTAATATCCAAATTCTGGTATTAAGAGGTGTGGCCTGGAAGTGATTAAGCCATGAAGGTTCCATTCTGATAAATGGGATTAGGGCCCTTATAAAAGATGCTCCAGTGGTTCCTTTACCCTGTTCTTTCTGGTGAAGATACACCAACAGAAGTTGGTTATGAAGCAGACAGAGAGTCTTTACCAGACAATGAATCTACTTGTCCCTGATCTTGGACTTCCCAGCCTCCAAAAGTGAGCAATATGCTTATGATTATAAATTACTGGTCACAGATATTTTCTTTTAGTAACCAAAAAGGGCTAGGATAACAGCATTTGAGGCTTAACCTCGTGATGTCAAAGAGAATTTGGACCATATGGTGCTATAAAAACAAGTTAGATATTATCCGAGATCATTGCATTAACTTTTGATAACTTTATCATAAAAATCATATGTAGTCAACACTTTATCCTGGAATTCTTTAATGACTTAAGTATATCAATAACATCATATCCTGACAGCTTCTCTGTCACACATGATTGTGAGGGAGGACCCTTGAATAACCTGCCCTCTGGATTCTTGGCACCTAGGATTTATTCATATATTTATTTATATTAGGAACCTAATATAAATAAACCTAATACAGGATTTTGACCTCTAATGACTTATTCACTGATTGTTTTTAAAAAGAGAGGAACAGTGAGAGAGAAAGAGAGAATCAATTTTATTTATTTTTTCATGTGACCTTTGTTGCTCCCACACTTTTTTGCCTACGTGTTGCTGGGGTTTGAACCTGCTTTCTTGCACATACCAGGCAAGTGCTGTAACTGCTGAGCCTCTGCTCCAACCCCTTATCACTGTATTTTAAAATCACAATTTGTATTTTTCTTCAGAAATAATGTCTCTAAACATAATCAATAATTCAAATATCCCTGATGCCACCAAACCTCTTCTTCTTCATTCCTATTGGGCTTACTGCTCCAGTTTTTCTTCTTGTATTACAGTTAAAGACACCAACTTCTCCCTAAGTCTTTGCCTTGACCGCCGCCTAGCAAATTTTGCATGGATTGTTTAAAATTCCTCCTGTGAATGTTTTGATTTTTATATTACTAAATTTGCATGTTTCAGCTATCAGCTTGTGGTATTTTTCCAAAGCAGATCAGACAGACTAATATGTTTTGTTGAAAAGTTTTTATGGTAGTTTCCTTGAAAATTAAAGGTTTATTTGAAGTTTGGTAGTTTTTTGGCTGTTTGTTTGATGACACCCTGTATTGAGTTATTGAAGAAGTGTGGGAAATGTGTATTATATTTGTTCCAAATTATTTTGCTTGACCACAAATAAATCAATAATATGGGCTTTATATGTCCAAATAATACTCAGTTTATAAAGCAATTGATTTCCAAATATAAGAGGAAAGAAGAATGTGAATATGAAAAAGTATCTCTAGTTTCTTGAGGTTGCAAATGGAGGACAATCTTCAGGGCATCTGGGAAAAGAGATTTACTTTTCAATGTGTTATTCTAGTACATATTTGACTAAGGACTGATAATTAAAACAAACAAAGCAAACACAAATCTGAAAACCTTGAGAAATCATTTGGAGTTTGGGGTATACCAGGGATGATTATGGATTTGCCTAGTAGCATGCTGAGTGATGGTCACATTACAACTGGAGAAGAGTAAGCTTATCAGGTGAACCTCAGTGTTATGGCAATTGTTCAGTAATTTCCTAACCCATTTATATTTGTGGAACTATAAACCTTCTCTTAAAAGTTGTATCTTGTTATCCTCCCTTCTTTGAGCAAAGCTCATTTCTACTAACTTTTTATTTCTATATTATATATTCACGTGTATACAAGAGATCTACCACTCCCTCAAATTTAAAATTGTCTATAACTGAGGTATGTTCATCTTCTCTGTCACATTCTTCCTGTACATAATTTTACTATTAAGTAATTTTTCATTTAAAATATTTTAAACATTATAAACTAAAAACACTACCAAACAGTATGATTATTTTTTCATGTCAGCTAGGGTTTCTTAAATCCTCAAATCACTGGCATTTTGGGCAGGATCATTCTTTGTATATGAGGCTCCTGTAAACTGTTGGCTTCTAATCACTGGTTGTCAGTATTATATATTTTTGAAAACATAAAGTATCTCCAGAAATTGCCACATATATCCTGAAGGACAAACTTATTCTTAGTTGGGTATGACAGTGCTAAATTCTTATTTGCTTTTAATATAAATTAAGTAATCCTACACCCACACACACACACATTACAGGTCAATTTAAATCCAGGGACTTTTAATTTATTTATCACAATATAAATAAGTAAAATAGTCAAGTATGTTTCCTTATTGGGCAAAAATAAAATAATACACATTCATGCTAGACTGGTGAAATCTGTAAACCTTAATTGTCTCCAAAGGTCAGATCCCATTTTTGTCAAAAGCTAGTGTCTATTTTAAACACTGTATTTTGTGATGATAGTTCACATCATTTGAAGTCATATTCCATCTGTAGTAAGGCTGTATCTAAATGTCAAGATAAAAATTTCCAATTCATCACATATTTAGATAATTCTAGGCATAGAAATAGCCAATTGGCTTGCAAAACATCAGATCAGTTTATTGCCAAACCTATTTAATCATTTGAATAGCAGAAATCACTGGGGTAAGGTATTATTTTTCAGTTGCTTCAGACCAACCTAGTAGGAATGTACTTGATTGAGTGGGAGCCAGTGTAGTTGCTAAAAAAGAAAAACAATCTGAATAAATCATACAATAGTTTACCTAGTCCAAGAATAAAGAGATTTGGGAACTGAAAGCAATTTTTAACATGATTTAGTAAAAAATAATTAGTGTTTTCTCATATTTACTGAGAACTGACTTATAAGTACCCAGAGACGATTTTAAAAATGCCAGATTTAAGTGAATCAATTTCACTGAAGTACATGTATTATTGTTACTTCTTGTAGATTACATATTCAGAGATCTTTTTATTCATCTTTAACATAAAGTATCTTCACTCTTCAGCCAATGTGTCATTCGTCAAAATCGAGTGCTCTGTCAACCTTGAGTTATTTTGCTATTGTAGAAGCATGAGGATAACAACGTTGAATAATTTCCTTATAGGTTTCCATCATAAATATATATCATAATGCTTTAAATGAAATATTTGAAAAAGCCAGTATATAAAATAGCAATTTGTCTTACCCTGAACCTTTTCTGTAAAACAAACCTAAGCTGGATAAGTAAATATCTCAAAGCATTTTGAAGTCAGCCAATAATATTGTCAACGTTAAAAAAACAACAACTCCATAAGTGCAATTTGAGAATGTTCAGGAATATTTATGTTTGAGGACGTTCAGGAACTTTCATGCCTGGTATTAAGCACTACATTTTACCCTGTCACTGAAAGCATCTACTCATCAATTACTGGGGTTTTTTGTATCCTTTGTCAAGAAAACTTACTAACAATGAATGTAGTTCAATAAATGATTCCTTATGAATAGACATGTTTGACAAACTGAATAAGGTTAAAAATTTTATTGACATGCTTGAAATCACTGTAATGGATTTTCCTGAGAATCAGTGTATGACTTTGGAGAAGGGTTTGGTTTTACATCTAGGCAGAATTTTGAATTCTTAAAGAATGAAGGCAAATTGTTTTATTTCTGATCCCTACCACGTTCACTTCTTATTATCTTGCTTTATTGGACTCTCTAGAATATCTGTTGACATATA
The DNA here is from genome assembly GCA_004027875.1 of Aplodontia rufa. Taxonomy (NCBI): domain Eukaryota; kingdom Metazoa; phylum Chordata; class Mammalia; order Rodentia; family Aplodontiidae; genus Aplodontia; species Aplodontia rufa. The sequence goes on along the minus strand of PVKS010003446.1, from coordinate 20,385 downwards.
TTAGAAGTATGTTGGTTTCAAAGAGAAAGTTGTCCATATTTCATTGATTTCCATGCATTTTATGAGATGATGTAAATTATCTTGTATTACTCAATCACTTCTGCCCCACGACAGATGTTGATTTGTATAATTTTCTGTTGTTGACCATATAACTTTTCTTCTTTATTCTATTAATGTTATGAAGTTTATATACATATATATAGCACATTAAAAATAACAAATTATTATTTTGATATAAAAAGTAAGCTTCTACTTATAATCATAAGTTTTATTTTGATACATTTTAAAATTTGATTATATATTGTAAAGGACTTTTGCACACACATTCATGAGAGATATCAATAAAAATTTTCTCTGAGAGTTTTATAATAATATTGCCCATTTCTTCCATAAAGCCTATGTTGGCTTCATAAAATGAGCTATTTGCAAAACTCACAGTAATCTATAAGGCTGGTATTTTTTACTTCCTAAAATTATAGAAGAAATTTATAAGAAATCATGTATATCTGTGATTTTATATTTTTATTAATGAGTTTATTTTTATAAAATATAAAGAATTCAGGTATTCTATTCTTTTTCAGTAAAATTTTGGGTTAAAAAAGAGTTTGTGTATATTCAAAGTTATTGGCAAAATAAATTAGAAATCATTTTATTATTTTCTTTTATAAGATTTTGGCAATGATGCTTTGGGTTCAGTCTCCTTTTGAAACAATTTTATAGCACATATCAATTTGATTACTTTATTAACATTGTCTTGTATTTCATTTTTCTTTTTTTGCATTGATTTCTCCTTTTATCTTCATTTTCCTTTTTAATCAATTTTTATTTTATAGCATTTTTGGATTGAAGCACTGAGTGTATGTTTATTCAAAATCATAATAATAAAAACTACTTGAGATTTGATTGGTGAAATTTTTCAGTTCATTAAGGGAAGAGTAATTATGACAGCTAGCATCGACGTTATGAAATGTACTTTAACAAAATGCAAAACTTTTTTTTATATTTCAATTGAGCAAACATATGAAACAAAACCATTTTCTCATTCTACATGAGAAACATTAGAGAGACTATCTCAGATATGACTAATCCAAGTGGCCACTGATTATAGAATTCAAAATGAATAATCCAAAGTGTAAAATTCATGAAATACTAAAGAAATTTATAGAAAAATAAAAACATCTGGTTTTGAGTTTGATAAATCAAGGCTTGCATTACAAAAGTGTGAGTCATGGCTGAATTTAGAAAAAAATGCAAAAGTGTTTTTTTTTATAAAGGAATTATAGCTCTGTGCATAATTCCTTATTGACTACTTGATGAGATAGTGTGAAAATGCCATGAAAGCTCTGGGTGAAAATAACAAGTATCTTTAAATAGAAAGAAACCATCATACCAGTAGAAGCTTCCTTCTCCTTGAAGTTTAAACACTTTTCCTTTAAAAAAAAAACACGTTTCTATTAGAAGACAGAATAAGGAAAGAAAAAGAAGATGAACAGTTCTTTTAGAAAAGCCAAATGCATTTCTTAATTCTTACTTTAACTCCTTTTTAAAAGATACATAAAAACAAATTATAAATAGAATATAGTATGAGACTAATTTCTCCAACTATTTAAGGAAAGTTAAATTTCTCATGAGATGACAGTTTATAACACTAAATATGACAGTAAACCATGAAACTATTTAAAATAACATGAGAATTGTATGTAAGTAGAACTTCTGTACATTAAATATTTTAAAAATGTATTTCATATAAATCTAATACTAAATATGAGGACTTATTTAGTGTAAAGCAGATCGTGAGTGATGTTTGAGGAAGTATTTGATGAAGATCAACATCATGTCATTGAAAGTATAGATTTTATAAAAAGAAGGCAAAAAAGCAGCTGCTGGTTTGGATGTGTATTTTCCAGTAATATTTTCTTCATCTTTGATTGGTTCAAAAATATCATATAGTTCTACCCTTGTCTTAGTACTTTATGTTACACCAATGAGTACAATCATTAAAATATAGGTAATCAGCAGTAGATCACCTAACATTTCATTAGCATTTGTTTGAGCTGATAGTCAATGCTGATCCCACACGTTATTTATTATTTATTATTATTATATATTTATTATTTACTATTATTTCTTAATAGCTATTCCCATACTATTGCCTGAGATTGGTGTTAACATAAAGGGAAGGATGAAAGTAATTATGGAATCTGACTGTACAACTGTAAGTACAAAATAACATAGTAATTGACAATTTTCCTAAGAGCTCAACCACCGTTAAATTATCCTTATGATCTACACGAAATAACATTATATGTTCAATAAAACATATACTCTGTAATATCTAATAACAACTGCACACTTTTAATAATACTCAGGGTTTAAAAACAAAAATATTGTATGACATTTTCTGAGTTCGAACACTGTTCTTGGGTAATTTAGATAATTTCTAGAATTATTATGATAACTAAATGACTTTCAAACAACCTATAAACAGTGGTTTAAATGTATTGCAATGCACAATGCATAATAATTTCAATACTACTCTTATTATAAAATCAGAATTTTAATAATATTGGTAATAACGTTACCATCTTTTTGGGCATAAATTCATTGTTTAAATTTGGAGGATTTTTAGCTAGATTTTAAATCTCCAGCCATGGTTCATTTCACTGTTCACTTTACATTCTTCTGAAAGTTATTCAAGAATAGCATGAAAATAAGAGCTTTTAAAAGTGCCACATAGAGTATGTTTATATAAACAAACATCCTTTTTTCTCCTTTTATTCCAAATTAAAGCATAGATGAAAAAATTCAAAATCACAGTTTAAATTGTTCTGAAAAAAGATATCATATGTATTTAAAAATACTTGGAAACTGAAATATCAAATGACAATTATCAAACTTTATTGAATTTTAAATACATATGTGATTCAGGTTGAATGTGTTTATCATCACATTGATATTTTAATTCTATATCTATATATTTAAGGAATAGATTTTCTTTCTCAGGTGGGTACTTGGGGAAATAAGAAAGCAATAAGATAGTGTATAAAGGAAAGTTAATAGAAGAAATTAAATTATCCAATATAGTTCATACTAAGTGAAATTTGGGCAGTACAACACAGTTCTTAACATGGTATGCAGTTATTTCACATTAATTTCTATTCTGATTATTTTAATAGTTTATCTCACTTAGCAAAGTAACAGTAACATGCCAGAGAATCATTCAAACCGTTCTATTGATTGATTGATATTTTAACTTCATTTGAGTTTTTATATAAAGCATCTACTGATAATAAATATTGCAATTAGATTTTGTATATACAAGGGAGTTTCATAGTAATTTGGTCCATAAACAGTAACTTTGAAACCTGAGTAAATGTTTATCATTTTTCCCAAAATACATTCAATTACTTTCCTATCTATTCTTTTTATGTGTCCTTCTTACAAATTGGTATAGAAGAAACCCATAGTTGAAGAGATTCACAATTCTAATTCTGCATACTAGTATTCAATAGTACCTTAAGTTTGTGTACTTTAACCAGTGTAAAAAGCTAGAAAACTAAGTAAAATGACATTTAATTTTTTTAAGAGGACAGATATTGGAAAGCATTATAAAATCAATTTTTGCTGTTGTTTTAAAGCTAGTTCAACTTGATGAAGTAAATTTTAACCTCTGCACATAAGGTTTGTTTTTCATTCTCATTTAACATTATCAATTAAATATTAAGATTTGAAGAATGTTTGAAAAATTGTGATATTTCAAATGTAAACCAGGAGACATTGGAATAAGTTGGTAGCATATGTTCAAATATCCCTGTTTCTTTCCTGGAGATCATACACAGTAAGAGGACAGTAAAGAAAAATCCCCCCAAACTACTACTTCAGCAAAGAAAACATGGGCAATTGAAAAGTCCCAATTATTTAAAAGTACAGTAAACATTACCAATAGCAGTAAAACCAGTGTATAAGATATCACACTGCTATAAAGGGGATAGAGAAGGAGGACAAGACTTGGCCTCCCCACTTTAGATTTCTAAAGTCAACATCAAGTACATATTTGCTTTAGAAGTAGAGAACTTCAACCTAAACCTAAACAGCTCTGAACAGGGCAGAAATTTCACAGGACACTGTGGCTGATAGAGTCAGAAAAAATGAGGCAAAGAAAGTACTGAGTTGGATGGTCTCAAAAATGAAATGGTGATTTTGGAAACTAGGTAGAAACAATAAGTGAATGGGGAATTCAGAACGAGTATAGAGATGAATAAATCTTTAATTAAGCTGGTCAGTAATCTTAACTGTCATTCTCTTTCATGGGAATCTCTTGCTAACAGAGGATCCAAAGCCTGAACATAAAATTGTTTGATATAGGTTCAATATATTGTTCAATTATTCAATATATGTTATATTGAACATATAATTGATCATTATTTTGATACTATCTTCATTTTTTGTGGCATATTTATCACATAGACAGATGATACCCATTAATGGATACTATATTCTCTTTTGTGTTACTCTAATTTAAATATGTTGAATTTTTTATTAGTAATTAGCATGAGATTTTCATGGATAGTAATTGAAAACTAGGATCACTGATCAACTTATCATTTTCTAATCTCTTTAATTTCACTCATTGCATCCTTTCTGTTCACCATCTGAGTACTTGGAATTATTCTGCAAAATGTTGTTTTAAGGGCTAGAGCAGTGGCTTAGCGGTTACGGCGTTTGCCTGGCATGCTCAAGTACTTGGGTTCAAACCCCAGCACCCACGTACAGAACTAAGTGTCAGAGCAATGAAAGCAATGTGTAAAACTAAATAAAAATTGATTCTCTTTGTTTGTCTGTCTCTCTCTCACTGTCCTTCTCACTTTAAAAAAAAACAAACTTTGTTTTAGTATATATCACATTAAAAATATTTCTTTATGTGCTTGCTTCTTTTAATAGGTGTTAGCTCCTAACAGTGGGAAGAGTAAGACTAATTAATTTTGTATATTCAATGCTAAGTAGAATGTTTTACATATGATTATTAAGAAATAGATGTTGAAGTAAATTAACAAATTTAATAACTTAAGGGTATTTCCTTCTTATACGTAAAAAGCAGAGATTAGTTTTCTGTATTATAAAAATATAGCAGTTTGATTTTTGTCATTCCTTTAGTTTAGTATTTAAATTAAGATGCATTTCAGAGAAAAATTAACATGTTTCTCTTTTCTTAGACTCTCAAAATTCAAGCATTATTTTCATATATAAATTGTTTTTGTGAAATGAGGTGTTTGCTTTATTCTCCTAGCCTCCTCCTACCTCTCTTGCTCTATTATATTTTTAAAATCGTAAAGCCTTTAGCTCCTGTTTCCTTATGATTGCTGAGGTAAAATTAGTCTTTTTACTAATTATGTGTATTTTTTTTACCTGTTTTTTCCTCTTAATGTTTGTTCAATGTCTCCTGTGGTCTGGACACAATATCCTTGAATTCTGATTTTTATTCTTTCTGATATTGTTTTCCAGTTTCCTTTTTAAAAATTTACTACAAGTACTGTGGGTGGGGGAAAATAATCCATACTATTAGACTCAAAAAATAAAAGAAGCAAGGCAGGCAACTATTGATAATGGAAGATGTTTTTTAGCTGATGGGGACTTCTGAAAAGTGGATAGTACTATTTACTCACATCGGTTACATAAGAGATCAAAGAGTTGAACTTTAGAAAAGTTATTTACTTAATATAACTGTGTAATAAGCAAGCTGTGGTGTTCAGTGGGAACTTTTCTCTAGACCTGTAATGGTGAGGAGATTAATTTACTCTTACAAAGTAAATGTGTGGTCATCAAAGTAGTCAGCAGTTTTACACTGTATTTCCACTTAAATTTCAATGTAGACTTATGAATTAGGCACCAGCACCTTCATTTGGCAAATAAGAACTAGCATTTTAATTTTTTAAAGGGGGGGAGCAGTGACAGAGATAAAGAATCAATTTAACTTTTCATGTAACTTTCATTGCTCTGAAACTTAGTTGTGTACATGGTACATGGGTTCGAACTTGCGTCCTCGCACATGCCAGGCAAGTGCCGCAACCTCTGAGCCACTGCTCCAGCCCAAGAACTAGACTTTTAAATATGATGTCGTACATAGCTAAAAATGTGCCAATGCAATTGTTTTTCTCAGTGTTTCTGATTCTAATCTCATCTATTTCCCCTCATCAAGATTGCATCTGCAGATGTAGAGGAGCAATGTATTATTTTCCTTCAGTTACTGTGGGAATTATTAAATGTCAGAAAGAAATTATGTCATTATTTTATTTAAATAGATTTAAAGAGTCACCGTTCCAGTGTATCTCTACCCTGTGGTTAAAGGTGTACTATAATTTTACTACTTGTTAAATTATTAATGGAACATAGGAACATTTCAACTATAAAACTGTTTTATTATCTTTGAGGAAAAATATTGTGATTCCCATTAACACTTTTAGGTGTAAATATATCCCCATTTACTTCCCTTGAATATTAAAAAGAGTCAAGCATTTTGAAAATAAAGTTAAATCAAACTACATATATGTATATATATGATATATTTTTTTCTTCAGACCTGTCACATGGTTTCAATGTCTTTTACCTCTGCTTTTTTCATTTTCCATCTATGATAAATTGCAAAAATATAGTGTCTGAGCACACATAAATGCAGTAGACAAAGAAAAGTTGAATAGGGATATAAGGTTATAGGTAAAAAAAATAGACATTTCTGAGGACAAATTAGCAAAAATAAAATTAAAGATTTTACTAATTATTGAAGAAGTAAAAAGGGACAGAAAAAAAAAAACAAAAACAATGTACAATAAGAATTCAGCTTGGGAACTAAAGAGTAAACCAAACTTGACATTGAAAATGACATATATTGTGTTTAAACTTCACTTTCTAGGACAGTGAACTTTGTGCCAAAGAAGCAGACCTTAAGCACAGAATGATCTTATCTTTCACATTATAATATTTTTTTACTAATATTATCATTGATTTGACATGCTCTTGGTGACAATACCTAATTTATTTTGAAACTCAAATGACGTTAATGGAGAATATAAGAGTTTGATGTTTACCAAAATGGATCATAGGTTAAAATAAAGTTGAGATGTGCTCATTTGAACATACATTGGAACTTTAATTATAGAATGATTATCAAAACTTGAATGCAGTAATATCTTTCTCAGCTACTTTACTCAGACAGATGCACATTTACTGTGCAATTGATTAGTTGATGACCTTGAATGAGGGAAACTGAGATCCTATTCTAAAACTCATTGTATCTTTGTTTTACCTCATCTGCATCTCTTTCCAAAAGTAGATATTAAATTTTCCATCTTTTCCTATTTAAAAATAAGGGCACAAACTTACTTTTGTAAGCCATTTTTCAAAGTTAACTGAAATTAACTTGATTCCAGAATTTTTGAAATGGTGCTTCATTGATATGGTAAGTTTTTCATCACATTTGTGGAAGATTAAATTATAAGCTAAATAGGAATGGTTATTTATATTTTTAAATCTAGGTCCTCTTACAGGTTTAAGTGCTTCTTTCCTGAATAGTTATGCCTCAAGATCAATACGATGATCTGTGTTCATGTTGAAAACAATGGACAAAAAATAAGACACAACACAACTTAGTTTTACCAGCTTTCATTTATTTGTGTTAGCAAGGCAAATGGCAACTATAAGTAGTCAAGAGGGGAAGCAGGGTAGTAACTTCTCTCTTCCTTTACTCCAGCCGACACACCTGTCACTCATGTGTTCCATCAATTTTATCAAGTCCAAATGTACACAAAATTGCAGCTGCCTGTTTTTTATGCGATGGTTTCCAAAACAATTTAATGCATAAGAGGATATTCTGAGCATTCATCAATCACTGGGAGAACCCAATTTACTTATAAGCAGATCAATAACAGGGTGACTAGCATATGCATATTAGTGGTTAAATATGCCAATAACTTTAAACAGTTTTGAGAAAGGCATGCTTTTTAAGCACTTTTAAATAAGTGATTCTAATCATATTTTTTAAAATGTTATTCTATTCATGTTTTAAAAACATGTCTATGAACAAACTAACATTTGTGGTTGAACATCTTGTTTACTACTCTCACACAGGGAACACATTCCTCTCAGACTCTTGAAGGATGGAGAATACAGAGTTATGCATAGAGAACAATAAGAATAGATTTTTCATCAATTCATTTTCTTAATCTCTCAATAACCTTTATAAAAAATGAATATCATAATCCAGATAGGTAGCTCAGTGGTATAGCCCTTTCCTGACATGTGTGAGGACCCAGGGTCAATCCCCAGCACCATATGCACAGCTAAGTGGATGAAAAAAAGAAAACAGATGAAAAAGTTTTTAAAACTGAGCTCTCTCTTTCCCTCTCCCTCTCTCCTCAATAAAAACTGAATATCATAAATTAGAGATGACTCAAATGTGGTCTTAGAAAGGTAACAATTGGAGAAAGTACAAGGAAACATAACAAAACACAATGACAAAAAAGGAAATAAATATCATGTGGTAGAGTAGTAAAAATATACATTCAAAATTTGCAAAATTGATGTAAAATTAAAAGTTAGTGATTTCGCACTTTAGAAATTTTCCAATCATCAAGATTGTATATGGTTTTATGGGCCTTCACACAATGGAAACTTTTTAGTCTCTCTTTCTTTTTCACATATGTTAACACCACTGCAGGAATGACTGATTCTCAGAAAGGCACCTGTCCTCCACACAGCAATTCATTTGTCTAGGATGCAATTGATCTTCTTGGCAATACCATCTCCATACCAAGGCCTCCTCCAGTTTTACTGTTGCAGGAAGAAAGAGGAGCTAGAAGGTCTTTCACACAAAGTTAATTGATGTGGCCCTGAAATGACACACATAACTTGTACTAATGCCCTTGGACAGAAATAATCACAGATCCTTGCCTGAAGATAAAAGAGATGAGAAATTCAGTGCTCTGTGGAATGGACAGGGAAGAAAAGTGGGCATTGATGAACTACTAAAGTCTATCACATCAGAATGACGTTGGTGATCGTGAATTCCTGAAAGTAATTTCAAGGTTTTAGAACACAAGAATATTTTGTAAAATTATTATATGTTTATATATTATAGACAAGAGAAAGGCTTTTAAAATTTCCTTTGAGCATGGTAAGCAAAACGAAAAATGCAATATTAATATTTGCTTATTGATCTCATCCACAATGGATTTTTTTTAAAAGAGAGAGAGGCAGAGAGGGAGAAAGACAGAAACAATTTTATTTCATTTTTTCATGTGGCCTTCATTGCTCCAAGACTTTGTTGTGCACTTGGTGCTGGGGTTCAAACTCACATATTCATGCATGCCAGGCAACTGCCATAACAGATGAGCCACCGCTCCAACCCTGCAATGGATATTTTTAAGTATATTACATCAAATATTTTTGAATATATTGATGAGCATTTCTAATAATTTAATCATACTATGGTTAAATATGCATATTTCACTCTATTTTAAATTATTCTTTAAAATACAAGATTAAAATCATGATTATTAGAACCAATGTTTAAAAAGTTACAATAATGTGTGTTCTTGTAGTTGTAATCTAAAGCAATTTAATACCTATGAATAATGGTTTTAAACTGTTACTTTTTATCAGTTTTCTTGAAAATTGAAAAATATTAACAATAGATAAAAGGTGTTATATTATACACTAAAATTATGCTTTGTATGTGATTATACATTAAGGCTACTTCCATCAATATTTTAATACTTGGTTTACTTTTCCAAATGATATCATCTGTATTCAACTTTCTGTATCCTGACCCAGAATTTCTTCATATATATATTAATTAATCATATTGATGAAATTTAAATTCTCAGAAAATAAATAAATCACTCCTTTTGTATCAATTGTCTTCTCTCATTTTCTGCATATGTGGTGCATTTATGTTACTAAAATAATATAACTAACATAAATATGTCCTATATATGTGTGTGTGTTAATAACTACTGAAATTAATTTCAGCCTGAGATTCACAAATTTTATGAGAATCAGCTGCAGATTAAAAGTGATTTCTATTACAATTTTAGAAACTTTCTTTGTTTTTGTTTTTGTTTAAAGAGGGGACAGTACGAGGGAGAAAGAGAGAGACAGATACAGAGAGAAAAAGAAGCAATCTTTATTTAGTTTTTCATGACTTTCACTCCTGGGACACTTTATTGTGTATGTGCTGTTTGGGTTTGAACTCGTGCATTCACACATGCTAGCCAAGTACCATAACTGCCAAGCCAAAGCTCCAGGCCCTAGAAACTTTCTTAAATACTCCCAAGTAAAACTGTTTCATTTGCTCTGTCTCATCCAATACCATTATAAAATTGCATCATATAATTTTCCTTTCTTCCCTTGTCTTGTTTGAAATCCAAGACAGAAACATATATTTTGGTAAGATAACCTCACAATAAAACTTACACAGAATATATTAGAACTTTCAAGGAAGAATATATTTGAGCTTTTTCAATAAGGAAAGGCCAAACTAAGTTTGAGAATTTTTTAGAAAGTTAGGGAAGCAGAGTTTTTAAAAACTGCAATGGTAGGATCATAAACCTACCATTGGTAATTTGGAATACAACTGAAGGGTGTAATCGCTGTCTTTGGTGTGATAATAACTTTTATGATAAAAGAACTATAAAACATTTCTTTTTTAGTTTTGCTTTCAAAGATATGTCAGTTATTTCATTGTGTTAGTTTTTTCATCACTGTGACTCAAATACTTGAAAAGAACAACATAGAGAAGAACAGGTTTATATGGGCTGGTAGTTTCAGAGATCTTGGTTTATGGTCAGCCAACTCCATGACACTGGACCTGAGATCAGTGGGAATATTATAGAGGAAGGGTGTGGTAGAGGAAAGCTGTTGGCTTATGACAGTCAAGAATCCAAGAAGGAAAGGGAGGTGGTGGGGAGAGAGAGGAGGGAACCAGACAAAGATATATTCTACAATGGCTGGTCCCAGTTGTCTACTTTCTCTAGCCATGTTCCATCTGCTATCAGTTACCACCCCAAAATCAGGCAAATTTTAATCCATTAAATGAATTAATCCACTGATGAGGTTGCAGCCATCATGAAGTAATCATTTAACAATAAAACGTTGTTGAATTGCCCAATACCATAAACTTTTGCAGATCCAAACCACAATATTCAGATAGCTTTAATTTATATATATATAATATTTATATATTATATTTTATTTGTGTATATAAATGCAATATATGTAATTAATATATTAACATATATATTTTTTGTAAAGAGAGAAAGGGAGGAAAAGAGTGAGAGAAAGAGAGTCAATTTTTATTTGTTCATGTGGCTTTTGTTTCTCTGACACTTAGTTGTGTATGCAGTGCTGGGGCTTGAACTCAGATCCTAGCACATGACAAGCAAACACTCCAACCACTAAACCACCATTCTGTCCCCTAATTTATATTTTTTAGCAAATAAATTTTCCAAATCCCAGAGAACAAGATCAATAATACCTTGAAACTACTGGTGAGCTTTAAGTTCAGTAGTATATGTGGTTACAAGAAAAGAAAACAAAGAAAAAAGAGGCAAGATTCATAGGCTGAGTCACATGGCTCTTCAGTGTTGACCTTTCCTAATTGAAGATTTTCAAAAAGTTTATGGTTGGCATTATCTATAGCATACAGTCAAACCATGCTTTATAAATGCTCAAAGAGATTTCCTTAGCTTGGATTAGATATTTCATATGCATATTAATGTACTTTTTATCTCCCAAGTTCAAGGAATATGCAAGAGGCAATAGTATGTGGAATTTATATTTGGATCAAATCCATTGAACAATGTTTGTTTTTCTTGTTTAGTCTTAACAAGGTATGGATTGTAACAAATTCTATAATTGGTGAATACAAGTAGCCCTATTCAGGCAATGTGGAGGGGAGATATTGATAAAAAGGCAACTTACAAAGGAATTCTTAAAATTAATGTTAAATTTCCTAAAAATGAAGACAAATCTTTGAGAAAGGCAAAAATGTGAACAAATATAAACATTTAACATGATAAAAATCTAAACATAACAGTACAATAACAAATGTAAATCAAGTAGAGGAATTACTAAAATAATAGGAAGTGATTGTTAAATTTATATTTAAATACTAGCAATGTAAACACAAGATACATAACAAAATCATAAAAAGAATCAAAAAATTGAAAATAAGAAGTGGAAGACATATATCAGATAAATTCTTACTTGACAAGCCAAGAAACAAACAGAAAATAGTCCAAACAGACTGTAAAGAAAACAATTATTTGCAATAAATAGTATTATTGCATGTAATACATATTGATTACTATATGGAAATAAGTACTTTTATAAGAGATATGTATCACCAAATGCAAGGTTCTCTCTTCATTCCTTTCCCCACACCTATTGGTAAAATTATAAGTAATTACTAATCTGAATAAAAATAAATAAAAATTGATGCCTTGAGCCACACAATTAAAAATTGTGATCTAATGGCAAGTAACACAATGGCTATTAATATAACCTTATATTCAATAATTTAAAAAAGTAACACCTTTTAGTCATATCTAGAATTTTAAAAGCAGGTCATTTTAAATTATACCTGAAATACTTATGCAAAAAGGAACCATCTTAGATCAAATAACAATGCTCTTCAAATATCAATACCAATTTGTACAACCAAATTGTTCTGAGATCAGTGAAAATAAAACACAATATAATGTTTAAAAATAGTTCAAAATCTCCTAAATGTAGACATTTTTAATAAATAATGAGCTAAACAAACAAGAGGGTATAATGGAAACTAAAACTAATTGGAATTAAATAAAACCCTGCATAAATTTTAGAAAAAACTAGTATGCTATGTGGAGAAGTATGGACTTAATGTTGAAACACAGAAAGAGGAAAACCTAACTTTTAAAATTACTTCAGAGTCTGGCTGCAAGAGTAAAGAGAGATTAAAAAGAATAGTAAGAAAAATAATAATGGAGGAGATTTTACCAAAAGAAATAGCAAACCAAGGAACAAAACACAAAAGAGTTACTTATTTAAAAATTAATATTTTTGGACAATGAATTGAAAAGGTAAAGGAATGAAATCACACCAAATTAAAGTGGCATAATAGTATTCATTTATTGGATAAAATAAAATTAAAGTTATTGTAGGAAGGTCAAATATAATTAATTATTTTGAAATTTTAAATATTTAAATTAAATAAAATATCTTCTAGACCTAAAACTTAAAACACTCAAAAAGAAATAAATGTAATAAAATACATACTCTTCCACTGAATATGAATGGATTTAAAAGAGCAAAATCTATGCATGTGAACCCATATTTTAATAAATTAAATAAAATCAACCATCAGACCTAAACAATTTTTAAGATAAAAAAAGTAATTGAGTGGTACACATCTTTAAGAATAGATGAAATCTCCCTTTTACCATAATAAAATATCCATCTTTGTTTATGATACACTTTGAAAGTCTGTTTTATGTGATATTAATAAAACCTTATTTTTGCTTAAATTTTTAACTGTGCATTTCCTTATATTTATTTTCAACTCTTCAAATCATTATATTTAAAAGATAGTTGTTTCAGGCAGCAAAATTTGATAAAATTGATTTTTAAAATATGATGATTATGCACATAAATCTGAAGCTCAGATTAAAATTCCAAGCTAGAAAAATCAATCTGGGATTCATATTTTCACAAATGAGAATTAATGCAACTATGTATGTATAGTAGCTGAAACAGAAGATTTAAATAATGAAATAAAATAAAGTGTCAGGGACTGAGGGCTCAGGAAATTTAGAGTGGGAGTATTTTCATGGAACCCAGAGAAGAAAATGAGAAAATGACTGCCAATGTTGAATGATGCTCTTGTGTTGCACAGGTCAGAAACACTGCTTCCCATTTTAACAAAGTGAAATGAATGGAAGATCCTGTAATCTGCAGGTACAGTGAAATGGAGGGGGGGGGAACTTACTAGAAAAAAAACAAGATAAAGTCAATATGTATATAAGTCACAAAACAAGTTGGAGCAGGAAAAGAAATAGAGGAAAAGACAAGTAGAGTCTACAAAGCAATAAACTTCTCCAGATTATGCCTTCAATTTCCTTGCCTATTTCTTATTTCTTAGTACTCTCTTGGCTACACTAAAATTCTCCAGCTGCTGCATGCCTGCTCTGCCATCTGAATATTTCTAGATAAACATATACAACTGTATTGACTTGGTTAAGACTTGACTTTTAGTTCTTAATCACTAGGCCCAAGGGGACCCTTAATATCACTGGAAATTGCTGATAGTTTCCTATCTCTTTTACTCACCTATATTTCACACAGCAGTGTGTATGTGTGTGTGTGTGTGTGTGTGTGTGTGTGTGTATACAAGCATATGTATACATCTATATGCATGCATGTATATATGAATTTTATTTATTTATATATGTATTTATTTGTTGTGAGTTCTTTACACAGTATCTTTCAAAGCTGTCCAAAGTGACTGTGTACCTAGAATATTCAGCTAATATATATGGTTTTATTTGTCATCTGATTTATCATCATGCCATTCATTCTCTCATGCTGTTTCTCATTCTGTGTGGTGAGAACTCTAGCTGCTTTGGACTCCCCTGCAAAACAACTGTCCATTTCTCATCACCTCACTCTCTGCATGACTGGCGTCTGCAGCCTAGAAATTCAAGGCTGTCAACTGGGGCAGAAGTAGGCTTCATTTAATTTGTTCCCCATCTTTCAGGGATTATTGTGTTTCCAATCCCTCATGTCCAATATCTTGCACTTCATTCATTATTTTATGTATTTACTCTGTTTTGTAATTGCTTCAAGTTGGAAATAGATCTAGTTTCTGTTTTTCCATCTTCCAAAATGAAATCAAAGAGAGCATAATTTCCTTGGCAAAGAATATTGATATCTCTGAAAACCATGTCAATAAAAACACTAATATATTATTTAGAAGTAGAAAATAATTCCCAATAGTACTTGATGCCCTATAATTCCTAAAGAAGTAAAAGAAAGAAAGAAAGAAAGAACGAAAGAAAGAAAGAAAGAAAGAAAGAAAGAAAGAAAGAAAGAAAGAAAGAGAAAGAAAGAAAGAAAGAAAATATTCATTGCTCAGTCCTACTTCAAAAGCTCTGGTATCCCAGGGAGTTTTTGGCTAACTAGAGATCAATGACAGTGGACTGGATCATTACCAGCACCCCTAAGCAATATAGAAACCAACTTTATCTTATGCAAATTGTGTTCTACTTATGCAAACTGTGCTCTACTATATTTTAAAAATAGATTTCCAAATCACAATGAAAATTTTCTCTGCTCTACTATTTACAAATTATTTCTCACCATTCTACTGAGTATAAGGTCTTATTTATTTTATTATTTTCTTTTCTTTGTATTATTGTATACTGGGGATTGAACCCAGGGTAGTTTTACCACAGACCAACATCTCCAGATTGTCTGTTTTTTTAGACAGAGTCTTTCTAAGCTGCTGAAGCTATCTGAGAACAGTGATCCTCTCACCTCAGACTCCTGTGTGGCTGGGATTACTGGTGTGAGCCACCATACCCAGCCTAAAGCTTTGATACTCTTCAAGTATTAAAACTTTCTCAGGGAGGGCTGGAGTGGTGGCTTGGAGGTTACAGCGCCTGCCCTCCATGTGCGAATACACGGTTCAAACCCCAGCACCCAGGTACACAACTAAGTGTCAGAGCAACAAAAGCTGTGTGAAAAACTAAACTAAAAATTCATTCTCTCTCTCACTGTCTTTCTCTCTCTTTAAAAGAAAAAAAAAACTTTTTCAGAGAACTGTGTGCATAAAGTCACATTCAGCCATCAATCAACTTCAACATTCCCTTCTACTGTTTTTTTTCTCTCTTCCCCCTCCTTATTTTTATTTCTCTCCCAAATTTGTCCACTAATACTACTTTTAAAAGATTTATTTAGCAATAACAACAACCAATTATAATTTAGGTTCATATAATTTGAAAAATTGTGAAAGAAGTAAACTTTGGTACAATACTAAATTTATGGAATCTCCAAAAAATTATCTTCTGGCCTGGCCTGAGTTATAGAGTAATTAGTAGTCTAGAATGGTCCATCTGTCTAGAATTAATTTGTTCCAGTGTATGAAACCAAGCTCAGTGTGACGCCTGGTGGATCCTAGTCTAATGGATGTGAAGAGTCACATGTATGGTAGAAATAAGCAATACCCACGTCACAATAGAATGGTCAATATAAATACCTTCTACTCATCAAGATTTCTATTAAATTCCATAGAATCATACATTATCCTTGGAATACTTGAATGTTATTATAGTCCATCATGTTATTTTGTCATTGTTTATATTTTTGTTTACTACAATGGAATGTGAAAGGTTTGGGGACAATTAAAAATTTTTGTTTTTCTAGTACTGGGACTCAAACCCAGGGTCTCATCCCTGGTATGCTAAAATGTTTCTTGTGAGTTATATATGATATAAAATTGAACTATGAATATTTTTGAGTCTTAAAAAATGCATGCTACAAATGTAAGATCCCACTGAAATTTTGGATTCAATATCTGAACATTTCCATAGGTACTCAAGCTAATATTTTACTACTGACATATAATGTGCTTTGGCAATTTTAATATATTTTAAAATTAAATAATATGTATGAAAATGTTAAGAAAAAGACAAAATAAACAGAAAGCTTAAATAACCACATGTAAAAAAATTATATATAGTATATCTAACTTTTTTCATGGGCATTTCAGTGCATATATATGAACTATAAATAAAGCATAAGATAATCAGTTGTAAATGAATTATAAACCTAAGTTCTTGGTTATCGTATAGATATCTAAATACTGTAAATACAATAATTTCCACATAATGTACTACTTTAAAACAGCAATTCTTTGTGTGTATGTATGATAGCTATAATATTTTATCATATTTATAACTTTTGAAGGCAAAATGATGTATATCACTGCTTATTAGTAAATAAGAACAAAGTGAATGTTGTTTTTTAATAACGATCTTCACAAGTGCTTTTTCTAAAGTGCTGTTTTTTTATATTAAAATAGGATTCAATCAAATTGAGCCAATATCTTTGGAGATATGAATGAAATGAGAAGATGAGTTCTGAGAAAGAGGGACGTCGTAAAGCACAGCTGTGTCATACTACTAAAAGCTGAGGATAGGACAGGTGAACTGAGGCTAAGGTGTTGTTTCTCCCATCAACTATAAATCGTTCACCTCAACCTCTATGTTAAGCAATATTGCCTTCCAAAATATATATGACATAATGACATTTCAGACAGATCAGTGAAAGAATTCAGTGTAGGTAAACCTGAATGTAATCAAAAGATTGTTCAAAGATATTTTTTGGTCTGACAGAAAACCACCAGAGAGAAAAACATAGGAATGAGGAAAACCAGGAAAGGAACTGTGTGAGTAAATATGAAGGGCTTAATAATATTGAGATGTACATCTCTTTAAAAGAGTATTTTTTTACAAGATAAAAACGATAACAATGCAATTTGTATTTCATTTAATATGTGAAAGTAAAATAGGATAAAACAGAGTTTAATGAATGTCATAGAAATCAGGAAGCATATTTGTAAAGTTCTTATGCAGTGTGTGAGGTGGTAGAACATTTTCGAAGGCAGCTACTGTGTTTAAGATTCATGTTGAGCTGCGAGGATTTCACTCATTGGTAGAGAACTTGCTAATCACTCTCTAGGCCTTGGGTTTAATTCTTGGCCCTAGTGTGGAAGAGGAATGCAGATTTACACATACCTAGGTGAAGAGAGAAAAAAGTGGAAGTTAAACAAATGCTTATTTCATTAAAAGAAGAAAGAAAGATCAAATGAGAAAAACTGTTAAACTATAAGTAAATTTAAGCCAATAAGCTTCATGGGCTTAAATGCTTTTTTATTATACACTCCAAGTGAAAAGCAGATGGCATTAAAACTTTATAATTTTGCATAGAAACCATTATTGTACCTGCATGCACAAGCACAGTGAGTGTGAAACAACAATAAAATGTGTACAGTGCACAAGTGTATGACTCAAATACTATGCCTAATATTTATATAACACAAAATCACCTTAAAAACAAACAGAATAAAGAAAGAGATAAAGGTCATATTGTGGCATTAAAATATACTATTAACTATAATCTTAAACATGTCTGTTACCAATAATAAGACTTCCAAAGTTTAGACAACGTGCGTTTCAATTGTCTGCATTCCCAGGAAGAAAAATACATAAAGAAAAAAATTCCATATTTCTCTCTTTCTCTAAAATTCAAATACTATTAGAAAAATGGCTATTTAACTATATAAAAATGTATTAATACCAATAATTTATATTTAACATCTTCATTCCTGTTAATAGTATTTTTATAATTTTTCTAGGAAAACTTAATTTGAGCTATCTTTGATAAACAGTTAAATCCATTTTAGATATTTTACTGCAAGAAAAGAACATTAAAATAATTATCTATTATCAAACGTTAAGATAGTACTCATTATTAGATTCAGAAACTGATGTTTATTTGTACAAAAGTCAGCATCCTCTTCTAGTTTTAACTTCATTAATTTTCATAAAATTTAAGTTCTAACCAAAGGAAAAGTATGTTGCTACATATTTTCTATTTATATATTTCTTCCTTAATATGTAACCCTTTCCATGTTTCCCATACTGTAATGTGCCTCATAATATGATAACTTTGTTAATAGTCTAAACTCACCAAATTTAAATTCATCTGACTTCTGATGGAATTCAAAATTGGTATTTTTAATAGTTCCATTGGGATTTGGCACACAGGAGTAAAAAACTATATTTTGAGAAATTCTGTACTAATCTTTCCCATTATGCTTGTCTAACTGCATATTCTCCAGAATTAAATCACTCTCTTTACCCTTCATTATCACCTCAGTGAACAGTAGTTCTGGATCTTTAAATAATAATTGACGTTGTTTTTCCATTGGAAGAAGTACCTACATCCCAAGTATGACCCTCATAGTAGTTCAGAAGAGAATTCTAGAAAGTTATTTTAAGGAAAGATGAGATGAGCTAACCATGTCAATATATAGGTTGCATAAAGATATAGTTATTAGAATTGGGCATACTTGAGAATATATAAATTCTATGTTAGAAGAAATGAGATATACTGAATTGTGTGTGAATGTCCATGCGAGATGTTTACAAGGAGGAGGAAGACCTTCCTCCTTTCTCTTTATCTACCTTTGTACATACAACTCTTCTTTAGGAAACATTGGACTTAAAAATAACATAGTTCATTTTCATGGTATATTATAATCGTCTACCCCTACCAAAAGTTGATGTGGCTTACTATTCTAATTGGTAATATCACTATTACATGTTTGGTGGTAGGGCCAAATTTGTCTAGATGAGAAAAAGAGTTGAACAAGGTCCCAAAGGACCTTCACCCATTCAAGTTTTGAATGGACAGTGAGACTTAAAACCCAGATGTGCTGGCTTTAGAGGGCCTACATCTTAAAATTCTGTATCTTTCTTGAAACAAAATTCTGAATGTTCACTTCATCTAGGTAATTTTGAACCAATTAAAGAAAATTCTAGTTACTTTTAAACAGATTATTACCTTGAGTATGTGACAATAGCATTAATATTTACTCTACACTCTCTTTTCACACTTAAAGAAGGGAGCCCTGTAAGCTATGGGTTTACTGGGACCAGGAATCCAATGGGATAGTATTTATAATTCATTCATTCTGGATTTAGTGTCACCTAGCCTTAAGGTGTTTTTAAAAATAGTTTTGCTCATGGTGGGAACATCAACAACACTGAAGGAAGCACCTGGGCTTGGGATAGATTCACTCTTTCTAATCCAAGAAAAATGGTCTTTGTACCTTAATTATTGTGTAAGAGAGTTTCTTTAATTTTGATTAAATAATTCCACTGTCCCTCACATTTCTTTGTTTCTCAGTATGTGTTTTCATTAGTGTCCACATTCTTCCATTGTGTAGGAAGATACCCTGGCACTTGCCTTAGTTTAGCATGACTCATGAGATTTTAAAGTAGTTCCAAGCAGTCATATCAGGAAATAGGTATAGGTAAAATGGGAAATGCTATTTTTTTTAAGAGTAAAGGACAGTGAGAGAGAGAAAAACAGAGAGAATCAATTTTTATTGAGTTTTTCACATGGATTTTGTTGTTCTGACACTTAGTTGTGTATGTGGGTGCTGGGGTTTGAATCCGTGTACTTGCTCATGCAGGGCAAGCACTGTAACCACCGAGCCACTGCTCCAGCCCCCGGAAATGCTATTTTTTAAAAGAAAGATAGAAATAGAGATAGAGAGGAAAAGAT
>PVKS010003445.1:0-102778 GCA_004027875.1 Aplodontia rufa | reverse complement strand
ACATGCATTCCACAATATTTTGAATGAACAAATAATAAAAACAAAGGAAATGAACTCTTCACTTCACGGTCTCTCAGAACCTCTTGAATCAGTTACAGAATTTACTGTTGTACAATACATTTTGGTTTTAAAAATGCTATGTTAATAAAATTTAATTTCCTGAAGAGTAAGGACTATATGCTAAAATCCTACGTATCAGCACACAGGCCTAAACACAGGCAATTACATGACTTTGTCAACCAGGCCTCAGAGGGAAGTTGTCCTATCTACACTGGGCTCCTTTACAGCATACGCAACATGGTTTTCAGGGAGAAGATTCAGTCAAGGATTCACGCACCCAAGGCTACCAAGATGGTATGCTCCCAGGAAACTCCTCTCAGAACTCCTTCTCTTGAATTAGGCAATTTCACAGTTTTGACTATGTATTTCTTTTCCTAGCCCTTCCATTCTGCCTTCCCCACTTATTCTCACTCAGTTGAACACTCAGGAGGTGCTCTATTAGTTAAACTGAAGGAAAGAGTGAAATGACGAATGGATAACTAAGAGGTATCCTGTCACAAGACAACATGAGAGAGAGGAATAAGTGGAATATATGAGAAGTACACAGTGCCCACAGGCACATGGTTCTCCATTAAAAAAAATAATAAAAATACAACTTCTGTCTTTCTAAATACTTCTGCTATACCAGGGAAAATATATCTCACCATGCATATAAATATGAAAATGCACATATATATGGCATCATTACAATAACATTTTTTATTATTTTCAGCAAAGTAACTTCATAAATGCTGGTGACTAAGAAAATCTGCTTCACACATTATCTGCAAAATTACCTGTTTTCCAGGAATTTTATAAGTGACTCTGAGCATGTAATACCTTGCTATTTTATAAATATAATATGGCCCAAATGTGAAATTCAAGTGTTTGAGAAGTTCCGAAATTTCTGACTGTGCTTTAGAATGCTATGATGGGGCTGGAGCAGTGGCTCAGCAGTTATGGTGCTTGACTGACATGTGCAAACACTCAGGTTCCAACTCCAGCACCAGGTACACAATGAAGTATCAGACCAACAAAAGCCACACGGAAAATTAAATAAAATTGATTCTCTCTCTTTCTCTCTCACTGCCCCCCTATCTCTTTAAAACAAAAAGAAAAAAAAATAGAATCCTATGATCAATATCATGAACGAATAGATGGCCAAAGGATGGCATTATAAAACATGATTTGTTTATGTGTATATGTGTTTTAATATATCCAAGTTCACACAAATTTTCAGAGGCACAAAGCTTTACTAGAGAATTAAAATATACTTTGCTATTAAATATGTAAAGTGGTTTTGATTAAATTATCAACCTTTATAACTACCAAATATTTTCACCTTTAGATAGCTAGAGATTTTTTATGAATATGTGCCTCAAAGCAAAGATAAAACTTGATTATTTGACTTTTAAAAGCAAAGCATTGGGCCTGGAGTGGTAGCTCAGTGGTTGGAGTCCTCGCCTGGTATTTATGATGACCTGGGCTCAAACCCTAACATCACATACACAGTTAAGTGTGGGAGAAAGGAAGGTGAGATGAAAAAAAGAAATAAAATTGATTCTCTTTCTCTCACTCTCTCCCTCTCAAAAAAAAAAAAAAAGCAAAGCAAAGCGTCTAAATTTATAATTTATTAACTACTGGAGGAACTGAGAAAAGGATTACTTCTATGTGATTATTCATATACCATAAAAGTCATTACAAAATTTGAAAGAAAATTTATTAAATTCATGCAACTGTGCATGAAATGCAATAATTATTCTATACAAAAGGTCTAATATTCTGAAGAAAATTATACCGCAGAAAGTACATTTAAGGTACTTTACTTTCAACTTCCGTTAGTGTTAAAAGGTTTTAAAGTGCTTTGATGCAAAATAGCAAATGACATACTTAAGAGACAATCAATATTTTTGCATTTGCTACTAAAAGAGAACTTTTTTGTGTGTCATTGTTGGGAGATTTGCTCTTAGAGAAGAAAAAAAGAAGCCAACTGTAGATTGAAACCATTTCTTCTCAAATCTTTATCATAATATCTTCCTTTATAGGTAAACTGCATTCCCACCTGACCTGCAAATAGATGATAATGTGACAAAGTCTACTGGAATAATTTGGTGCAGCATATTTGAAAACAACTGTTTTAAATCATGAGCAAAGCACAAATGATAATTCATCATTACCCATAACTGTCTGTATACTGTGAATAAAGTAGTCCTTGGGTGTCTCTGTAGAAGAAGATGTATTTCACCATGATTTTAATTTAATACACTATGGTCTTTCTCCTTTACTTTATGTAGAATGTTTTCTACGAAATTTGATTAATATGTAAATAAAGTGCATCAAATTCATGGGAAATGTATTAAATAATTTTACAATTATTGTAAAATATGTCCATTAAAAAAGGATGCTTTCTTCAAATTAAGAATCATCAGAACATGAGTTAGAAATCCTGTAGGAAGTGACTATACATCTCGCTCTAGCTCCATGAATTTATCAAAAAAAATTTTTATATTGAATTTTACATTTTCCACTGCAAAAGATTCTAAGGCAAGCTTAACAGTCCATGTACAGTTTTAGAAAAACAGTGCATGACAGTAAAGGATTTTAATGGTATTGGATTTAGTTGTTGAATTCCAAACAAACAAAAAGAATTCCTCTGACAAAGAAAAAATGAAATTTAATTCAACAAATTTTATCCAAATATATGTTCACATTCACTTCACTGCATGAAGATTTGAAAACATGTAAGTCATGAACAGAATAGCTAATCCAGTTTGACAAAAACTCTCTGTGCCCTTAACATATATGCAAAAAAAGAATAAAAATAGGGCAGACATCCTCTTAAGTTTATACACAACCAAAATCCAAGTGTCAGGAAGATGCATTCATTTATAGAATTAGAACACTATTAATTTTATAATGGAAACTTTTTACAAATAAAATCATACAATAAAAATGATTAAAAATTGATGTCTATGGACTGCAAGCATTGAGATGCCACAAAGTTTCTGGGTCAGCAGTAACTTGGACTATGAGCTTCCTTTTGGCCAAATCTATATGAAAGACGATGTGTTATAAAATTCATAACATTCCTGATGGAAAATGCATATTTATAACTAAATTAAAAATTTAAATGTACTTGTAAAATATGTAAAAACGTGAAATATAATTCTAATGGCTCTAACCACAGACACTCAACTACGTGGAATAACACATTTGGAAACATTTCACAAGGCAACATTTCTCAAGGTAAACCAAAAACATACTAACCTATACTTATTAAATGCCTTTGATGTATCAAAAACCACACTAAATTTTTTATATCATGATTTTATTTATTTCTTAAGTTCTTTTAGACAACCTTTTCACTGCTGTGACCAAAAGCTCTGACAAGAACAATTTGAGGAGTTAAAGTTTATTTGGCACTCACAGTTACAGAGCTCTCAGTCCTTAGAAGGTCAACTTCATAGCTTTAGGGCCAAGGCCAAGTGAAGGAGAACATCTTGGTTACAAGGGTGGGGTGGAGGAAAGTAGCTCAGGACGACAATAGGAAGCAGAGAGAGCTTCACTCACCACGAGCAAACTACATACCCCATAGGCAAGCCCCAAAAGACCCACCTCCTTCAGCCACACCCTATCTGTCTTCAGTTACCAACCAGTTAATCCATTAAAGTGGACTAATACACTGATTAGGTTAAGATTGTGATAACCTGATCATTTCACTTCTAAACTTTTTTGCATTGTCACACACATGAGCATTTGAAGGATGTCTTATATCTAAGCTATAATATAAGCTAAATCTGCAGGGAGGGACTATTTTGTCAAAATGGAGGTATTAAATTATGTACCTAGTTCTGATGGAATTCATATCAAATAACAAGTCAAAGATAGCTACTCTATTAGGCATGATCTCTTTAATTATGGAGGTTATCAACACAACTTGGCACTCTTCACTCCCCCGAGAAGCCAAGTATACACCAGCAGGCAGAAAAATTTAGAAATTTCAAAAATTAATACACATGTATATGCTTATTTCTTAATCTATAACAAGGGGATAACACAGAGGAGACATAAGAGTGCGGAACAGACAAAGCAAGGAGATCCTGGACTAGGATCGGCCTTAACTGACTTTGTGAACATCCACGTATGCATGATTATATAATGATTCCCTCTAATATGTAAGACTGTGTTGAACAAATTTAAAAAATTATGGGGATTACTTTTACAATATTTTATAGATGCATAAAAGAACAAAAAGTTCTTCTAATGTAGCATCCAAAATATTTTTTTTCTTTTCAATGACAGCTATTCTAAATGGGGTTAGTTGATATCACACCATGGATTTAATATACATTTTCAGGTAATTAATGAAAAAGAACATTTTCTAATGCACTTGTTGGCCATTTTTATGTCCTAAAATGTGTCTGTTTAGTTCTGTATTCCATTTTTTGTCATACACACACACACACACACACACACACATACACACTTTTTTTTTTGCTTTGGTGTTCAGCTTTTTTAGCTCTTTCCATTCTGGATATAAATGCCTTGTGAAATAAACAGCTTACACATATTTTATCCCATTATGTAGTTTGTCACTTAATTCTACTGATTATTTCCTTTGTAGTACAGAAGCTTCCTGGTTTGATATAATCCCATTTATCTATTTTCACTTTTGTAGCCTATGCTTTTGAATCTTATCTAAAAAAAGCATTACCTACACATATCTTGAAGTATTTCCGCTGTGTCTTCTTGTAATGACTCATATAGTTCAGGGTTTATACTGATCAGTTTGGTCTGCTTTCCGAGAACAGTGAGAAGGTACCTAAGTTCCTTCTTTTGCCTGTCCATATACAATTTGCCAGCAACATTTACCGAGAAGACTATCTTTTTCCACTGTTAGCTCTTGATAACTTTGTCAAAAATAAGTTGACTGTGTGAGTGTAGATTAATCTCTGGGTTCTCTGTCCAATTGGTCTGTGTGTCTGCTTTTATGAATTATTCTGTGTTAGTTACTATAGCTTGGTAATATGTTTTGAAGTCAGATGTTGTGATGCCTGCAGCATTATTTTTGTTTGTTATTTATTTGTTTTTCCCCCTCAATATTGGTTATTGCTTTGACTATTATTCTTCTTTTGTAATCCCATATGAATTTAAGGATTTTTTTTCTTATTTCTGTGAAGAAAGTGTCTTTTTTTTTCTTTTGGTACCAGGTATTGAACTCGGAGGTCCTTAACCACTAAGCCACATTCCCCAGCCCTTTTTATCTTTTATTTTGAGACAGGGTCTTCCTAGGTTGTCCAGGGCTTCACCAAGTTGCTGAGGCTAGCCTTATTTGCCATCCTCCTGCCTCAGCCTCACAAGTTGCAGGGATTACAGGCATATGCCACCATGCCCAGCTTGTGTTAGTCTTTTGACAGGAATTTCACTGAATCTATACATTGTTTTGGGTAGTATGATTACTTAAACAATATAGATTTCAATCCATGAACATGAGATAATGTTTCATTTTTTGAATCCTCTACCACTTCTTTCATCAGTGTTTTTTTTTTTTTTTTTTTTTGTAGAGACCTTTCACACCTTTCACTTCCTTGGTTATATTTATCCCTGAATTCTGGTGTGGATGCAGAGACAAGAGGACTTTTGTATGGTGTTAGTGAGAATGGAAATTAGTATAGCCACTATGGAAAACAGTCTGAAAATTCCTCAACACAAGGAAAATACAATACCATATAATCTAACAATTCTACTACTGAATATATGTTCAAAGGAGATAAAAATCATTAGACCACAAAGATACTTGTACTCTTGAGTTTACTGTAACAGAATTCAGTAGATGAATGGTAAAGAAAATGTGGTATTTTTACACAATGAAATACTATTCAGGCATAAAAAATGAATGAAACCCTCTCATTTGCAGCAATATAAACAGAATTGGAGATCATTATGTTAAATGAAACAAAGCAGACACAGAAAGACAAAACAAAAGTTTTCAATCATTTGTGGAAACCAATAATTCACCATTGTATAAAATGAAGGATTAGTGGCTGTTAGAGATCGAGAAAGGCAAGAGAGAAAAAGGGACAGAAAGAAATCAAATAAAGTTTTTCAGAATGAAAGTGAAAGAATCACTTCTGGTTCTGCACAGTAGGGTAACTACAGGTTAAAGCCACGTATGATATAATAAAAATGACTAGGAAAAGTACAAAATCAAGTGTGTGATAAATTTTCACACCAACGCAAGTCTTTGCAGTTATATTTAGTGTCAACCAACTGGACTAAACATACTGTATATTAATTATTGTTTTGGAGAGTCCATTCAGATCCCCTGATCACCTTTCCATAATTCACTTTGTGTTCCTGAATTTCTTGTGGAATCTGTGAATCCTAACTTCTGTATTCACCTTCCTTTAAGGCTCCCAGATGAATTTGGCAATAGGAAAGGAGATAAATCTAGTAATGGGAGAGTAGGACTGAGGAATCTGAGTTTCATTTACCTGGTCCCTGCCTCGGTGCACCTTAGTTTGGCTGTACTACATTCCTCTATTTGGCTATACTATGCTCCTAAGTTTCTATTGCAATGTTTTTCTGTAACTTAGGACTCATTCTCTTCCCTTGTCCCTTTAGCTAAGAAGTAGAGGACTGCTCCCCTCTATTACTACCAATGGGGCACATTACCATTGCTTATTAGCTTCTTTTTACACTGCCCATAATTTGGAAGTTCTATATTATATATATTGAACCCAGGGATACATTCTGAGCAAAGCTACATCCACAGCCATTTTTTTTTTATTTTGCAACAGGGTCACACTAAATTGCTTAGTACCTCACTATGTTGCTGAGGCTGGTCTGGAACTTGTGATTCCCCTGCCTCAGCAGGCTACCATTGGGAATACAGCCATGGTCAGTTCAAGTTGATGTATTCTTAAAATTAGATCTCAGCAAGGCTTTCATTAACAGATGGCCACATCACACTAATACAGAAGTGTCCTGATTAACTCAGTAGAGTTGTGAAAGGAATGCAAAATAGAATTTACCAAATTTAAAGGAGATCTTAAATGAATGTATATCTAGGTGAAGAGGTATGAAAAGGTGCTATGGTTGGAATGTTTGTGACCATACAAAATTCATGTTGAAACTTAATCCCCAATACAATCACATGAAGATGTGGGCCTTTGGAGAAGTAGTTAAGTCATAAACCCCCCAAAGTGGGATTGCATGCACTTATAAAAGGACTCCAGAGAACTGCCTGGTCTTCTATTTCTCCCATACCCTGACAACAAGGAAGGCACCATCTATAAGGAACAGGGCCTGATCAGATATCAAATATGACTTTCCAGCCGTCAGAACTATGGGAAACAAGTTTAATTGATAAAATGTTCTCCTAGCATTATCCCATGGGCAAGTGTACTCTTCCTGCATATTGAAATTATATATAAATGGACAGTACATTTGAAAACTTCCAAGAATGCATGCCATTGAAGAAATATTTTGGAAAACGATAATTTGCTTAAGTTACTTAATTAGAACAATGGAAAACTAGAAATGAGCAAGACAGAAATATGGAGTCTGTATTTTGTTACAGGATATGAAGGTAACTTTTTCCCAGAAGTTATTCAACCTACTCCATAGAACATATTTCCAAATAAATATGTTCATTACCAGTAGCATAACAGTACACAAATTGTTCCTTTGATTTTCATTTTTCATTTAACTGCAGCAACTATGAGAGAACTGATAATATTTAGATGTTTATATATTTCCATACACTTTTTGAGAAAAAATAAAGGAAAATAAACATGTACATATTTAAAGTTACTCTTTATCCTTTTGTCTCTGGTGACTTAGTTTCAAGAATCTAACATGGCATAATTAAAAAAAAAACAGAAAATGCTGTTGCTATTGTTGGAAATAATTCAAGAAATTAATTGAAATGCTACAAGGAACACCACTACCATAGGGTATTATTCTGAGAATTTAGAATTAAGAAAGCAGTTGTTCAACCAATGGGAATTGATAATTCATCATAAAATAGCTACTTCAGGAGGATACAGAGCCAAGATTCAACTCATCTCTTAAAAGGATTTAAGGACTAGGACTGGATTATTGCCCAGTCATCTGACTTCCAGACTAAGAATAATTAATAAAACCATCATAGATTATTAAAATGTGTCTTCAGAAATGAAAAAGGGAAAAAGACTGCCTAGTTTTGTTTAATGAGCAAATGCACTGTTTGTGGTAATGACTGCACATACTGAAAACTCATAGAAATATTTTAGATAGAATTATTTCTCCTTATTCTAAACTAGATTTTTTCTTTTGAGGAAAATATTTCATATTCTTTCATTATCACATCTGCTTTCTAATGTGGGAATGGAAGGAGTAGGTGCATGATTGAATTCCTGTCAATCAGCATCCTTACTTGGAATATTTTAAAGTAGATTTGAGCACGAGTGCCTGCCCTTTGATACAAGTGTCAAATATGAAAGTCAAGGCTAAGAGTAGCCACGTTCACTGTCATGTGTAGGATGCAGGTGTAGAATGGCAAAATATGAAACTGAAATTCAGAGGGAAACAGAAACTGGAGTTGAAGAAGGAGCTCTACTGCAGGCTGAGTTCTGTTTACTAGTTGTTCCTGAATTGAATGTTAAAACAGTCCTTTAAGGGGCTAGAACAGTGACTCAGCAGTTATAGCACTAACCTGGCATGCTGGAGGATGCAGGTTTGAACCCCAGCACCATACACATAATGAAGTGTCAGAGCAATGAAAGCCGAGTGAAAAACTGAATAAAATTGATTCTTTTTCTCTCTCACTGTCCTTCTCTCTTAAAAATAAAAAAGTCCTTCAAGTATGAGAAACAGGCGTAGAATCTACCTAACTTCCTTTACAATTAAGCTAGCCACAGTTAAAGCTAGCTGAAATCTGTCACTTGCAATCAAAAGAATCGACACATGTAGATTCAGTAGTAAACTAGTTATTTATACAGACTCTAGTATGTTATCAGCTTGTGACAAGCTGTCTACATCATCATATTAGCTGTTTGCCAAATTTACTATTGTTCCATTAGAAACAATCAGGAAAATAACAACAATATCATCAAGAAAGATGTAGAAATAACAAATCTAATCAAGGACCAAATACCATATCAAATAGAATGCATTTCTAATTTTCATTATGTTAGAGAATGATACAAACACAATATTTTGCTAATTCTTTCTTACACAGACATCTGTGTGGTGATATGAAGTGTGATCTGAGGGGATAATGGATAATGGGGACACCAAAGCATCCCTGTCTATCCTTGGAATATATTTGCATAATGCATGGCTGAAGGAAGATAGTGTATGATTTGTGAAAGAGAAGAAAGCGGTGGTTTAATTCCCGCCCTTGCTCACCTTCACTCTAATGCACAACTAAAATGACAAGAAGAAGTAGCATTTGTTTAAAGGTTTCTCTGGAATCAACTCAATTATTCTAAACTAAAAACAAAAACTGAAGAAAAGTGCATGAAATTATTCATGTTGCATTATTAAAGATGAAAAATATGTTTTCTGTAAATAGTCTTAATGAAGTATTGTGTGGACTGATAATCATGGTTTCTCACATTTCTCAAAATGTGCTTCAGCTGAAAAGAGTACTCCTATTAAGTAGTTCATTAAATTTATTTCATCAATTACAGAACATGATTTTCATGCCAAATTAAATTACAAATGTTTTCCTTTTCCTTCAAGAGAGATAAATGATTTAGTGAATTCTAAATTTTTATATTACATGTAAATGAATACAAGAATCTATGAAAATGATCACAACAAAACAGTTAAATGTATACAGGTGAAACTTAAACATTGAAGAAAAATTGCATACAATTATCAACAGAATTTTAAGGTTTTTAGATATTAAAATTTAAATATTACTCAAAGCTTTGAGATTCCAAGAGTACTCTTCATTACCTACTAATTCTGATCTTAAAAGCCCATTATGTTTGAAATATAAAGAATATTAAGATACAGAAGGATCTGGAGCGGTGGCTCAGTGGTTACGGTGCTTTCCCAGCATGCCCAAGTACACCGGTTCAAATCCCAGCACCCACGTACACAACTAAGTGTCAGAGCAACGAAACCCACGTGAAAAACTCAATGAAAATTGATTCTTTCTCTCTCTCTCTTTCTCTCTCTCTCTCTCCCTCTCTCTCTCACTGTCCTTCTTTTTAAAAAAATATATAAGAAATATTTATAGTATTAAAAAAATGCAGAGAGAGTTGGTAGAGAAAACAGTTTGAGCCACATAAGATGAAATTCTGAATTAAAGCAATGGAGATTATGGATAGAAAAAAGGCATAGATCAATGATACACCAGCAAAAATATGGAGAGCGAGGACATAAAAACCATAGTAGTAGAGAAATATGAAAAATCACCAAACTATGGGGATATGATAGGGGATAAGCAGAATAAATATCATCAAAAGGAAATGAAAAAAAAAAACCTGGGGAAGATTAAGGCTAGGGAATAAAAGAAAGTTAAAAAAACAAACAAAGGAAAATCAATGGAAAAATATGCTACAAAGAAATTCCAGGAACTTTATATTTAATACACAATTAACAATACTGAGAAATGAACTGTTTAGTGTATAAGTGGTGTATAATTCTGTATTAACATCAACAAAATTTTGTGGAGGAAGCAAGTCCTTGAAGCTTAGCACTTTATAAAATTAGTGGAGAAAATGAGGAATGCTGAGGGACAAAGGTCAGTAGTGATGTACTGAAAAGTAAATAGAAAATGAGGGTGGCGGTCAATTTTAGGTTTAGGGTTAACTATAAGATGACAGAGAAATGGACTACTACTAGAAATTGAAAATGCATGCAATAGGGTCACTGAAAGGGAAGAATGGGAAGGAAAAATAATTCACCTGAATATGTCAGGGTTAGAAGTGGGGAGAGGAGATAGTATCTGACGGAACTGACTTGACTTTGGAGTTAGTAAAAAATGTGCTCTGTTAATAGTTCAATTACTCAGGGCTTTTAAATAGTGGAGATTTAGTATTTTCCATGAATAATGCAAAAGGGTACTAAGAAGAAATAAACAAAAAGAATTACCAATGTACACTGAAAGCTATTCTCTTGGTGTCTGAAAGATTTTGGAAATTATGTCTCTAATTGCATCTATCAATGCCACATGTCAATTTTCACAGATGCTTGATAGATTTATGTAAGGATAAGAAAGCATGAAAGTTAGCTTAAAATACAATGGAACTTTGACAGGAATTGTTCAGAAGAAGGAAAAGAGGACTAGGGAAATGACAGCACTATTGAATATTTCAAAGTGATAGATTAATCCTGGGATTCTGACTGAATAGGAAAGGACTCAGACATGAAAAATAGGAAGGGCAGAGAGAATTGAAGATTTGGTAAAGTTAATTTAGTAAAACAGTGGGAGATATAAATTCTACGGAGTATGTAGTGGAAAACTGACAAATGTAGGATTTTTAATATAAGAGATCAGAGATTTGGAAGAAGGTGAAGGCCATGGTGGTAGAGGTGGTGGAACCTTGAGTATTCTGACTAATACAAACAGAGCACCTCAAGTGTCAATCAAAAAACAACTAGGAAATGCCACAATAAAATCATGTGACAAGAATTCTCTGTGAGCCAGATCCTAAATGATATGGTTTGCTAGCTTCTTTTCTGAATGAAGGAGATAGAAGCCTGGAGTGTCTACAAACCTGAGAACAAAAAAATTCCAATAATCAAAATAACATAAACATAATGAGCCAATATGAAATCAGCAGTTGAACATGCAAGGAATTCTTTTTTCCAGTAAGGGAGAAGGTTGATACAGTGTCATCACAGTAAGTTTAAAGAGTAGTGTTATCCCCACAGCCTTTCAAAATTGACCTAGTCAGGGATCCATGTTAGGGCAGAAATCACACTGAGAAACATTTACCAAGAAAAGAACAATATTAGAGCAGAAAGTGATAATAAAAACAAACAAACAAAAAAAGGAAATATATATTTCCTGACAGCAGGAAAACACAAAGCCTTTTTATTATGCTTTTTAACTCCATACCAAAAAAAAAAAACAGGTAACTGTGAACAGAAAACATGGATGAACCACGTATCCTTCTAGAAGTTCAGAAATACGTAACACCACAAAAGGATCAAAATCAAATCATGAAGTTATAACTCAAAAAAGAAACAGAAACATGAAATATTCCTACAAACAAAAAAACATATAAGGCAGATGTGACACAAGACACCCCAAAACTATATTTCACTCTTTAAAATAACCTGTAAGACACTGAGAAAAATATATTATTAGAGGTGAAGATAAATTTGAATTGGAAAGTTATAAATGAGACTTTTAAAGTGAGATGGGATTTAGAGATATGAGAAAATAACTTTTTAAAAAATTTAGATGAACCTAGAAAGAATGGAAAAAATGATGAAAAATAAAAGATAAAAATGAAAATTTAAAGGTCCAAAAAATGAAAAATGAGGTTAAATGAAATTTAATACACAGTGGTAAATAATCAGTATAGGTAAAGAAAATTGCAATAGAATCATAAGGTTCCCTGAAAAAGAAACCAAAGCAAAAGAGCAGAATAAATGTAAAGATCATTAAAATTTTCTTGAAATTAAAAATAAAATTAGTGATGCTACATATTGAATGTATATACAATATATCTGAAGATATCTACCTAAAACTTTAAAATATGTAAAATATAATTACACAACTTTAAATAAAAAGGAGGGAAAACTTTGAATACGTAGTCAAGAGTGACTTTCAAGGTGAATAAAATGAGAGCATCATCAGGCTTTTCAAAAGAACACATCAGAAAAGGAGAACTGCATCCTGTGTTTAAGGTCTCACAGGCCAACAATTAGACTATCCAGGACTGGGTTTTGGTTTTAAAGACTCTACAGGGAAGAACCCTGTTATTTTCTAACAAGCTTATTGGAAGCACTTGATTTTTTTGAAGCTATGAAACCAGCAGCTTTTTTTTTTTTTTTTTTAATAGGGAAGTGAGGGGGAAGAAGGACAAGTTGTTGGTCAGGGGCTACCTTAGCTAGAAGTCACCTGGAGTTCCTAGAAACCATCGGTAATTCCTTACCATATGGCTTCCCTAATGGTCACTCAGTTAATCAAGATCAGGACGTCTTACAAGTTAAATCAGTTAACAGGATAGAATCAGTTACATGACATAATTTCAGAAGTGATAACCGTTTATCATTACCATTTTGTATTGATTAGATGGATGTCTTACAGGCAAGAAAGAGGAATTATATGAGAATGAATGACAGAAAGTGGGGTCACTTTGGATGACATTAGAGGCAGTATGCCACATGGGATACTCCTGGAGGATGTAATATTTGGGGTGGATGCCATTTGGATTTATTATAGAAGCTGACGGGCTAGAAGATGGCTCAGCGATTACGGTGCCTGGCATGCATGAGTACACGAGTTCAAACCCCAGCACCACATATGCAACAAAATCTCAGAGCAACAAAAGCCACATGAAAAACTAAATAAAATTGATTCTCTCTTTATCTCTCTCTCTCTCTCTTTCTTAAAAAAAAAAAAAGAAGCTGAGTAAAAATCACCTAGGCCTTATTTGTTTACAGAGTATCTGTGAGAACACCTTCGATGCTTATACCTCAGTACTCTACTATGTACAGTATTCAGTATGCAGCCTACTGAAAAGACCTAGAAACAAGGGCAAATATGGGTATCCCTGCACCAAGACAGTGGTCTTTTACACCACCTTCCAGAGATAAATCAGAACTTCTAAGATAACTGTACCCCTGTGTTGGATATCCAGAAGATAAGTATGCAACACTGGAATTCTTGCTTAGAAGACAGTGAGGAAGACTACTGGGGTCATATCGAAAACCTAAGGCACTGGAGTGGGCACATTACATGTAACTACAGTCCCAGCCACTCAAAGGTGGAGTTAGGAGGATCTGAAGCCCAGGAGTTTGAAACCAGCCTAAGCAACATAGTGGGACAAATGTGTTTAATAAATAAATAAAACAAACACAACCGCCATTGAGCTAAAATGGAATAATTCTAGTTTCAACAAGGATGAAAACTGCAATGCATTGAAACCCTTCAAATATTTTTTAATCTGAGAGTTTATGAAGATACTTTAAAATAAATGAACTTGTCAACTTTGATAATCAATTCTTTATCCTGAAATCTCTTCCACAAAGTGAAAAAACCAAACATTTATCTTATTAAAGTGTAGATAGTTGGAACCATTTCTTTATAATTTCAGTTAATAAACGAAAGGCAATGATAGATGTGACAAACTGTCAATTTGAAGTCCCCAGTGAATCAGCAGATATAGACACAGGGTATCATCAACTGCTGACATCACAACTGCTGACAGACCCACACGACAGCACAGTTTTTGCCAATGTGCAAAAGACGCAGGACCAGAGGATGATGCTGGCATGCTGCACTGTGCTAGAAGCTTGTACCCAACCAAACAAGGCTGTGAGCAACTCTGCAGAACAAAGGGGCAAATTTTAGCAAGAAGAAAGGGATGGAAAGGAAACAGAAAACAGGCAAGGCTAAACAACACTGTTTAAGAATTAACATTTGAGGGACAAAACTATTAAGACTAGTAAGAAACACAAAACAAAAATTACTATGTACTAAGAACTGTGGTTAATTTGAGGAGGAGGAGGCATTTAGGTTTCTTTGGAATGGAAACAAATATTCTAGCAATGTTCCATTTTTTACACTGGGTAGTTAGGTACAAGACTTTCTGTCTTAGAATAATATTTATGCTACATATTTGTGTAATTTTCTGTATCTATGTTTTATTTTACTCTTCATGGTGGCTGTTTTTTAAAGACTCCATGTAACATAAGTACAAAGGTTAAAAAATAGGAGGACTGGGGGCTGGAGCGGTTGCTCGGTGGTTACAGCACTTGCCTAGCATTCGCGAGTACACGGGTGCAAACCCCAGCACCCACATACACAACTAAGTGTCAGAGCAATGAAAGCCATGTGAAAAACTCAACAAAAATTGATTCTCTCTCTCTCTCTTTCTGTCTCTCACTGTCCTTCTTTCTTTAAAAAAAAAATAGAAGGACTAGTTCTAGGTTTAGGAAAACCAACAGTGAGTCTTCAGATAAGGGTTCTGAGGTCAAGTGAATACTGACTGTTTGGAACTTAAGCCAGCATGCTGCCTAGGGCATCCATGTGGACAAAAACATTTCCCAGCTGGTAGCACAAGGAAACTTTGCGACAGAAAAATTCCAGTAATGTGTGGGAATTGTGTACTGGGTATAAATGATGGTGAAAGACATGAAGAAAGGACAGTAGAAAAATACGATAGCAAAAACTTATTTTAAAAATAATGTGGTACTCATGTAGATATCAACAGGAACTGTTAAAGCAAACAGATCCTTCACTGTAATCAAAAAATTAATTCTTAAAAGGTGGGGAATTTTTAATGTGGTCATATATTTCTTCCCCAAGTTGCTAGTTTTAAAGCTCCAAATGTGCTCAGCTCTAAAAATAAGTATTGTTTCTCTATCTCAAGAAAGCAGAAAAAATCAATACCTATTATCAATGGATATGTATTAATCAACAATTCTATGGTTGGCACTCTAAGTGCATTACAATGGCAGATAATTTAGTGGCAATGCAAATCCCCTTCTGGTGCACAAATTGAATAATGGAGCAGGGATGTATCTGCCAGTAACCTCCAGTGGCTATAGGAAAGTTTTTGTTTATTGTGCACCAATCATGCATAATGATCCAAAGAAAACTGACAATGTTTATGTGCCAGAGAGAATAGAGGTATTGTTTTTATTATCCAAGAGTCTGATTTTAAAAGAAATAGAATTTGCTGAAATGAAATGTACACTACAACTGTTACTGTGCATTTAAATGTAAATTGTTCCAAGGAACTAGACATTCTATGTTACTGACTTCAATTTTATTTTAAACTCCCCTAAATGAAGGAGCAAACATCTACTATTGAAGTATATTTAGGTACTTGAGAAAGTGTCATAGGGAGAATCAACCAACGAGCATTTTAAATTCCACTCACCAGGGTTAGAATAGTATATCCTCTTATAAAAAATGAAATTATCAGAGACATAACATCATTCCCACAATCTACAAGTCACACAGTAATTGGAAGTGGCAGAACCTGGCTTTCCTTGCAACCCAGCTGCTGCCCTAATATGGAAACTGAGTCACAAAACCATCTGGGTGCCTGTTTGGATGGTTGTAGAGGAAATGGACAGCCACAGGCCTGACTACATTGGACAGCACTTGTAAATTATCCTATTAGGGTGGAAACATTCTGAGGCTGATCATACAATCTACATCTAGACTGGGCCATAAAGATCTCTGAGTTCGCAATGCTGTTATTAGTATAATTTTATCACAGTACTCTACATATTTTAGTTAGTTTGTATAACATACATACGTTCAGAATTCTAATTTTCTAGTAATTCCTGGCATAAAACACTGGTATTTATTTAAGTACCTGCTGCTACTTATAAGGAAATTGAAGTAATAGTATTTTCTTTAAAGCTATGATCCCCTTGACATTTAATAGAAAGGTACCAAATGAATTTATTCAAATAAGTTATTCATTCACAGTAAAAGGAAGTTGGTGACATTATTTTCTTTTCAATGAACTGCATTTTTCTAGAATTATTTAAAAGATCATGTGACTGTGATTCACTGTTGCAAGTCAGCTGTTAGAATTACCAATAATAGATACCAATTTTCAACAGAAAAAGAACGCAAATTTACACATCATCTCAAGATCATCAGAAAGCAGAGAACAAAGGTGAAAATTCTGCAGCAAGATAGCCTGGCCCAATCTCTGCTCTGCTCCACATGTTCTTAGACAAATTACTTAATGGAATATTGCCATTTCTTCATCTATAATGCAAGCTTGATTAATGCTATAGTTTGTTATGAGGAATACCAATAAAGCATTTATAGGCCTGGGGCTATAGCTCAGTGGTTGAGTGCTTGCCTAGCATGTGCAAGGCCGAGTTCAATCCCTAGTACTGTTATAATGCAAGCAAGCAAGGATTTATAACACTGCCTAACAATGTTTAATATATATTAATTGTTAACTATGATTAATATCCAGGTTCTGGAGTAATGAAACTTGAACAAGTCAAGGAGCCTTTAAGGGGAAGCACTGAGGTGGGTGTTTGTTGGGATCACATTGCAAAAGTAGCATAAAACTATCTTCCTTGATACTGAAGTCTATTACTACTGTTCTCTAATCACATACATTTCTTAAAGTTATGCTTCCATGTGTATTCTGAGGATTTTGGTCTGCTGCTCTGTTTCTATTTGTCCTTTAGAGTTCCCAGAAACCTGAGATATTTGTTAACTCCCCACCATGTCACTCTTGGAGATTGTCACCTGCCACCCCACTGTATAACTCACCTAAATGGCACTGACTGGACTGAAACAATCATGAAATAACTATAAAAATATTCTTGAGAATTATCTGATGAACTCCAGCACCAAATACACAACAAAGTCTTGGAGCAACAAAAGCCACATGAAAAACTAAATAAAAAATTGTTTCTTTCTCTCCCTGTCTCTCACTGTCCCTCTCTCTTTAAAAAAAAACAGACTAATTTACAGGCAAATTGGAAAAGGCACTGAACAATGAAAGGGCAAGCTAATCATTTAATGTCCACTACAGAAAAAGAAATTCTACTTTTAGGATCAATTAGCAGCTAATCTGTAAGGCAAATAAACCCTGAACAAGGATAAAATAAGGAACAGCTCCTCCTATACCTTTGACTGCCATGTTAATTTAGGTAAAACTACCAAGAATCATTAGACAAGTTATTTTTTAAAGTGTTGATGGGAAGGTTTTGAAAGTTTTGTACTACTTGTTTATTTAATATTGGGAAATTAATGAACAGATGAGTCATTGTATAGCATTCATCTTTAGGTATATGTTTATATATTTGTATATCCTATTCACCTATGAACAGTTAGTTAGCAAATAAGATTCTCTACCCTGTATTCAGTGAATGAGGCACAAACTCAATCAAGATATTATAAAGCAAATTTAGACATGTATAATAAGCAGAATAAAAATAATGAAGCAGATAAATCATCCTGTCCTTAGATAAAGCAAGAGAAAGTCAAGAGAAAGAATAAATGCAAAACACAAGTCTCAGATGGCCTTACCAAAATCCAAGGGTAAAATTTAGAGTTTCTACATGAATGGATAAGCTTCAGGCAATTCTCTATAAATACCATTTTCTCCAACTAAGATTTTGATAGGTATTAAATATCAGTAAGTTTGAGGTCATATCATTTGAAAATTACCTGAAATGCTGATTGCATAGGTTGGTGATTAAAGGCAGATATACATATTTTAAACAGGGCTATTATCTAAGAGAAAGACTGACATTCTCTTTTTAATTTATTTATTTTTTAAAGAGGGAAAGGGACAGTAAGAGGGGGACAGAGAGAAAAAGAGAGAGGTAGAGAAAGAGAATCAATTTTATTTAGCTTTTCATGTGGCTTTTGTGCTCTGACACTTCGTTGTGTACATGGTGCTGGGGTCTGAACCTGCACCCTTGCACATGCCAGGCAAGCGCTGAGCCACCACTCTAGCCCCTGACATTCTCTTATTAAACAGAATAAAATGAACACCTTTACAAGACTCAAATCTGAAGAGATGACCACCTCAATTCCATATTTGGGAAAATATCTGCATATTACAAATATTCCAAATCCATTTCAACACAGAGTGACTGGCATCCTTAAGACTTAGATCACAGAGTTAAAGTTTTCTATAAGGTACCCTAGCTATCCTATAGTCAGGAAGGACAGACAAATGGAATAGTTGGTGTCTGTATAGCTTTTTCTGCTAGGAGAAAGTGGGCCAATTATAAGTATATTGTTAAGTATAAGTATAAGGTTATTACTAAATTTATAAGCAAGGTCGTGGCTTCTTGATTTTTCAGCTAAGATCAACTATGAAAAGCAATGTCAACCATTAAAATTCACATTCAAAAGAAGAGATATTAAAACACATTGGGTTTCCTCATTCCTTCCTTCATACCAAAACAGAGCAGCTTAGATTACATGCTTTCACCAGCACACCCAGCAAGAATTCAGTTCTTAATAGGATCCTTGTAGTTACAATCTCTATCACTGAACTCTTTCTAACTTCTCCTTGAACCATACCCTTCACTGTTGTTAGGCCACTCTATCCATCCGGTTCTTATGCATCTTCTTATTTCTATCAGTCCACGCAACACTCCTAGGCTTTGCAAAGTTACATTCTTCTTATATTTCTGATATCATTTCAAACCACATTTCCCAAAAATTGTTACCTCTGACTGTCTACACAATCCCTGTGGTACAGTTCTTTAAAATCCTCTCTATATTTTGTTCTTAAAATTTGATCAAGTTTTGTAATTAAATATATGTATAATTATTTGATCACTATCTTCATCACCTAGAAGAATGTAAAATATCTGGGAGCATGAATTTTGTTTATGTGGCTTACTTAGTTTCTAATTTATTCAGTGCCTGTCATATAGTAGCCATAAAAGTAAGCATTTGTAAGCTAAAGAAAGGGATGAATGCTTTTGTCGCAACTGTAGATTCTTACAATGACTAACAAATTGATCATGTTGGAAACATTTTTCAGAGCAGTCCTCCAATTAGTGTTATAGATAGGAAATCTATTATAATTGCATAAGAAGCATGTTTTTATTTTATTTATTTACTTTTTAAGGACAGATAGAGGGAGAGGGAGAGTGAGAGAGAGAGAAAAAGAGAGAGAGAGAGAAAATCAGTTTTATTTATTTTTTTCATCTGGTCTTTGCTTCTCTGACACTCAGTTGTGATGTGGTGCTAGGGCTTGAACCCAGGTCCTCAGGCATGCCAGGCTAGCACTACAACCACTGAGCCAAAGCTTCAGTCCCAAAAGCATGATTTTAAAATAATTTTACAAAACAAGAACTCTAGTTCATTCATAATGTGACCTTGAGTTTAAAATGTTCAGATAATGGTTTTTTATTTACAATGTAGGAAAAATAAAACACACAAGGTATGAAAACTAGGTTTCCAAAATCAAATTCACCAAATTCATACATAAGACAAACCTGCCCTAAAATGTCTATTTCTACCTAGATGTGATGGCTATTCTCAGGTTATACTACAAAATGTCAAGAAGCACATTTTTGCAGCAATAATCTCAAAGGAGAAAGCTGAACTTGCAACAGATTACATGGAGTTTTCAGGCAATATCAAGGTCTTGGGTTTTTATGGAGTTGAAAGGTGACCAGCACCGCTTGTGAGCAGAGCTGGGAAACAACTGACTTTAACAGATCACTTGATCTGCTTTGCAGTAAATAGATGTAGGGGCACAAAGAGAAGCAAGGAAATTTGTTAGAGGGCCATTATAATAATCCTGGAAAAAGATGAGAGAGACTCAGGCAAAGTATCAGCCATGGAAAAATAGTAGGATTCTGGATACCATTAGGTAGAGCTAGCTAGCTCTGTCTGATGGATATGTAGAATGAGAGAAAACGTAATCACAGTTGTTTTGCTCTAAGCAAATGGAAGAAACAAAAGAAAATTCAGGGGTAGACAGAAAATCAGGAAATCAGTTTTGGAAATATTAACTTCAATATGTTAATTCTCATATATGAAAGCTCATTATTAAGAACATAAAATTCAATGCAAAGTCCATAAGTTGTGTTTTTTGTTTCTGCGTAATTCTTTTACAGCACATATCTTCAAAAAATCTAAAAAATAATCATATTAACATGCCTTTTTCAGACTTTTAAAAATCATAGACAAGCATTACAACTATACTGTAAAGTTTACTAATATTGATGGAAATTCCCAAAGTCTCAGGCACTACTTCTGTCATTGTTTCAAATACTCAACAACATTCTTTAGTTAGAAAAATTAAACTTATTTTTGTCTGTTCATTTTTCCAACTGTTTTTAAAATACCAGTCAACTATATTTTAATGATATTTATTTCATAGATCCAGAAAATGTAGGTGCCTTTAGCCTAATGAATTAAATCAAAAATTAATTCACAAATTTTGGATATAGAGGGATTTTCAATTGTAATACTTAAGTAT
Organism: Aplodontia rufa; assembly: GCA_004027875.1. Lineage (NCBI taxonomy): Eukaryota > Metazoa > Chordata > Mammalia > Rodentia > Aplodontiidae > Aplodontia > Aplodontia rufa. Next base: position 81,620 of record PVKS010003445.1, on the reverse strand, counting down.
TATAGTAGATTCTGTCTGAGTGGTTACTATTTTACACATTTTTCTATTTCATTTTTATTTTTTGAAATTATCATTCAAAATGATAATTTAGTCTCAAAATAAGCAATTGAAATTTTTCAAAAAATGTGAATATTATTTTGAAACTAACTTGTCTAAAATAATCAGTGACCACTAGAAAGAGTAATTAAATAAAAAAATAATCTTTCAGTTAACACAATAACAACCAAGAAAAATCAGGTAGACAGGTTGTTTGCAGTTTCCAGGGAGGATGAAAATACTAGGTATGGATTTACCTTCTTATATGCAGCAACCACAAATAAATCATAAAAAAATATATGATAGAAATGAGAATACACTTTTCACAATAGTGCTTATAAGATAATGAAAATCAGCTCCTTAAGTGACAGAAAACAAGTAAATAAAAAAAATACCTAGCATTCAACAGGGTTGAATTTTTAATCTGGTATTCAATCAAAAATTACCAACTATGCTAAGAAGCAAGAAAGCATTACACATTGTGAGTAGAATCATCAATAAAAATGACCCAAAATTAATGTAGAAGATAAAATTAATAGACCTGGACATAAAAACAATTATCAGCCAGGCACAGAGGTGCATTCCCATATCCCAACTACTCAGGAGGCTGAGGTAGGAGGATCACAAGTTTGAGGTCAGCCTAGGCAACTTAGCAAGATCAGGCCTCAAAATAAACTAAATGGCTAGGTATACAGCTCAGCAGTAGTCTTGACATTACAAAAAAATTCAAAAATAGAAAAAAAATAGTTACATTGTACCCATATGTCAAAATAAAAATAGAGATATAGAAGACATTGTAAAGACCAGAATAACTTCTTGTGATAAAAGCTAAAATATCTTGAATGAAAAAAATGCTAGATGGGATGAGTAAAGAATTAAACATAGCACACACACAAAAATTGAATATACAGCAATAGAAACTGAAATTAAACAGAGTAAGAAGAGAAAATCAAAAGAAATGAAAATAATATCCTTGAGCTGTGGGACAATTTCAAGGGCTCAAATATTTTTGTAATATACACACCCAAAGTAGACAATATTTTAAAGACATTATGGCTGCCAGACAGAGGGGCACATGACTATAATCCCAGATATTCATGAAGCAGGGACAGGATGATCTCAACTTTAAACCTGGCTTCAGCAAATTAGCAAGTACTAGGTAACTTAGTGAGACCCTGTGTCAAAATAAAAAATAAAAAAGTACTGGGGATGTGGCTCAGTGGACAAGCACTCCTGGCTTCAATCTCAAAATGCAAAATGCAAAAAAAAAAAGGGATATTATGGCTGGAAAATGTCCAGTAATAAAAAATGATAAGCCCAAAAAGGTAACCAAGCAACAGAGACATGAGAAAAACTAGACCAAGGTGGAACATAATCAAATCGCATGAGCCCAATAATAAAAAGAAAAATTTAAAACCAACCACAGAATAAAGACATTTTGGAGCAAACTATGAGGACAGCTGCACATTTCTCATCAGAAACAGCACCAGTGGGAGGACTGTGAAATAAAACTATTAAAGTACTAAAAGAAATAACACTGCCAACCTAGAATTCTATACATAGTCAAAAAACTCTTTTTAAAAAAGCAGGTGAAACAGAGTCAACTGAAGACCTTTACTACAAGAAATGTGAAGAATGACTTTCAAGCAAAACAAAAATGATACCAGAGGAAAATACAGATCATACATAAAGGTATGAAGAATACTGGAAATAGTCGACATAAAAGATACATGTAAAATTTTAATTATTTAAAAGAGAATTGAATAAGAAATAATAACTTTAGAAATTAGTAAGGTATTAGAAGACTTGAACAACAGCATCAATCACTTTGACTTTATTGACATCTTAGAAAACTCTTTCCAGTGATGGCATAAATATATTCTTTCTGTGTACACCTGGAGCATGTCTTAGAGTAGACCATATTTTCACCATTTAACATGTCTTATTAAATTTTAAAATCTCAAGTAATTCAAGAGACATTCTACAACTACAATATACTTAAACTGGATACAAATAATAGAAAAGCAGCTTGATTATTCCCAAATGTTTGAAGAGTATAAACCACACTTACAAATAACATTGAATCAAAACATAATCAAAAGAGAAATAAGAATGTATTCTAGGTGCTGGAGTGCTGGCTCAGTGGTTATGGTGCTTTGGGCATGCATGAAGACACAGGTTCAAACCCCAACACAAGGTACACAATGAAGTGTCAGAGCAATGAAAGCCACATGAAAAACTAAATAAAATTGATTCTCCCTTTCTCTCTTTTCTCTCTCTCTCACACTGTCTCTCTCTCTTTCCAAAAAAAAAAATGTATTCTAAATTAAAATCAAAGCTTAGTCAACCAGAGCCAGGTGTAGTGGATCAATGGTACATTGCTTCCCTAGCATACAAAAATCCCAGGCTTTAACCCCTGTACCAAACAAACAAATCTCCACAAACCAGAATGTTTGGGTTCTCACCAATACAAGAGGAGAAGTAATGGGGGTACACACTGATATTAATACAGAAATGTCAGAAATCAATGGCCTCATGTTTCCACTTAGTAAACTAGAGAAAGGAGAACAAAGTATATCTAAACTAAGGAGCAGAAAAATATTCAGAGTAGAAATAAGTAAAATAGAGAAAAAATAATAATAGTAGAGAAGAATCAATGAATCAAGAAGATATTTCAGAAACAAGATCCACAAAGTTGTCTTATTTCTCACCCAGCACAAAAATAAAATTGAAATGGACCAAAGAACTAAAAATTCAACCAGCTACCTTGCAACTGTTAGAAGAAAAAAATAGGAACAACACTCTACTGGATGCAGGCACAGAATCTATTAACAAGACTCCCATAGAGCAAGAATTAAAGCCAAGAGTCAATGAGTGGGATACCATGAAACTGAAAAGCTTCCGCACAGCTAAGGAATTAATTAGTCAAGAGCATGAAGATAAAACCTACAGAGTAGAAGAAAATCATGGCCTGCTACTCCTCCAACTGGAGACTAATATCCAGAATATAAAAAGAACTCAAAACTCTTAACATCAAAAACACAAACAATCCAATCAATAAATACTATAAAGAACTAAACAGAAACTTCTCAACACAGCAAGTTCAGAAAGCCAATAAATATAGGAGAAAATGTTCAACATCATTAGCAATCAAGAAATGCAAATCAAGACTACATTAATATTCAACCTCACTCCAGTGAGAATGGCAAAGATGAAAAATACAAACAGCAACAGATGTTGGAGGGGCTGTGGGGAGAAAAGAACACCAGCACACTATTGGTGGGACTGCAGAGTGGTATAGCCACTCCGGAAAACAGTGTGGATACTCAAAAATTTATAGAAGGAACATAGCACCATTTGACCCAGCTATCCAACTCCTGGGAAATTTCCCAGAAGAACCAGAATCATGTGACACAGCTACATGAACATGTATAGCAGCACAATTTACACTAGCTAAATTATGGAAATCAACCCAGATGCCCTTCACTAGATGAATGGATTTAGAAACTGTGGTACATATATACAATGGAGTTGTGTTCAGCTGTTAGAAAGACCAAAATCATGGCTTTTGCAGGTAAAGGGATGGAAATGGAATAAATTATGCTGAGTAAAATAAGCCAAACCCAGAGACTTAAAAATCAAACGTTGTCTCTCATATGTGGAAGCTAGAGTAAAACTAAGGATACAATGAAAGTCAGATTTATTTACTAGACCCACCAAAATCAAAGTAATACATAATATGCGGGAAGACAGGTTATGAAGGTTACCATTAGTGATTAAGGAATGGCAAATGAAAAACAAAGTGATACTGTTGTAAAAGGGCTAAAAATAAAAATAATGACCATTATATTGACATAGCTACTTAGGAAAGCAATCTGGTAGTTTCTTAAGATGCCAACATACTTCTATCATACGACCCAGTCACTCAAATTATGCACCAAAGACAAAGGAATGCTTGTGTCCACACAAAGAACTCCACAGTAATGTTCAGAGAAATTTTATTTGTAATAACAAAACTTGAAAACAACCCAAATGTTCATCTTCATAAACAAGTCAATGAATAAAGAACTGTTATGTGGCATGCTTCATAATATTCCACAACAAAAACAAGTGATCTTTTTATATAGGTAAGAATATGGAAACATCTCCAAATAATTATCTTGAATGAAAGCCAGACTCCACTAAAAGACACAATATATATATGACATGATTTTGTTTATATAAATCTTGAACATAAGCAAAATCATATATAACTACAAAGAAACCAGAACAGTATTTCATTGTGGACTAAGAGAGGGATAGGAATGAGAGATTACAGAGGAATCTTTGGGGCAGGAAATTTTGTAGGTTGATTCAGTCATATCTTCATTGCACTGATAGTTTGGTATTACATATACATAAAATAAAACTTTATGATGGAGTTGAATATATGTATATGTGCAATTTTAGCTCAATAAAGTAATTAAAATAAAAGAAAAAGGTAAAGTAGAATTTTAATGAACTAATGCTTATGTTTTCAAATTTAGAATTTGGTTCAAATTATAGTGGATCTTTGGAATAACTCTATTAAATACATAGAGGAAGTTTCTTATTCTTCTGGTACAGCTAAGCAATATAGCAAATGCTTACAATCTGTGACAACAAAAATCAGGAACAGACCAACTACTCAAATTTAAGTCTATTTTTCATATTGTATGCTTCGTAGAGGTTATGATTTTTAACTTAAAAAATCATAACTTTAAAAGTTTAAAAATCCATACAGTTATCCACATATGTAACTATAATTCACACATAGATACACATATATATTAGTATTTTAGGAAAATGTATGCAGTGTAATAACACTTCCCTCATGCATCAAAACAGCATTCAAATATGTCGCATATTGAATCATTTTTAAAATTCCTGAAATGCATCACTATGAGGACCACCTGTAGGAGATCTGCACTGAATCCATTCATTCAACAAACATTGTGCAATGCCTGTTCTGTGTGTTGCCTATCATGGTGTACCTCATATTAATTTGATGTGAGGACCAGTAAGTCTTCTGTGTAACTGAATGGTATGTTAAACATAGTCTCTTCAGATCTCATATTCATTTTTTCTTTAATAAATTAGATTATTCATTACAAACGTTAGCTACACCAGAGTTAAACAGAGAGTTCACGCGTTTTCTTGTTTGATCATTCATATATTTGTCTGGCCCACCCATAGAATTTCTAAATTAGGAGCGCTGAGCTGAGTCCTAGGAATCTGCATTTGCACGTTTCCATGTCAGACTGATGCTGCTTTTGCAGGAGCCATGTTTGATAAGCACTGTTTTATTATAAATAATTTTAACTGCTATGTGAAGAATTAATAATGTAGCTTACATCTGATGATTACTAAATACAAAATGCCTCAATTTAAAAAAAAGTTACTTAAAAAGCACCTATTATTCACTCATTTCACATAGATTATCTAAATTATACATGAGAAAATCTATAGTTACTAAACTGGTGCTCCTAAAGTTGGCATTTACACTTCCAATATTTCTTTCACATGACTGAAAGAACATTTCTATCATCACCAAATCTGACTTGCTTTCTCAGTAACGGGAGAGTCATATTAAAACAGCTTTAATGGGGATAAAGATTACTATATATTTGAGAATCTTTGTGGCTTACATCATCTATTTCTTTACTCTCAGAATATTAAAACATCAGAGTGGAACAATGGAACTAGAAGAAACCTCTGGGCATACAAGATTCAGGCAACACTGAATAAATAGGGCATCTCCACTAGGATTTATATACTAGCAAATCTGTTCACTGAATTCCCATGAGGAGGGACATAAAACAGAAGATAGGAACTTAAGTAAAAAAAAGGTAATAAAATCAACCCCGTGTCTTACATGATGATACTTACTACAAATAAAAATAGTTATATAATGAAAAGGTAATAGCGAAAATAAAGTATTAAATTGTTTTGTAATCTTCATCTGATTTTTTTAATTTCATTAAAACAGACCATTTTGTGGTGATAAAAATGTATATTGTTCACCAAAGAGTTCAGTGGATTCTATGCCTTCAACAAAATAGTACAAAACAAATATTGCTAAATGAGAGAGCAGATGGTACAACAAAATTATCTTTAGCCAGTGATATTCCTTGGCATTATAAGATTCACAGCAAAATTGTGACGTGGGTTTCCATCAACCCATATATCTATACAGTGAGCTATCAGGGGCTTGTAAAGTACCATTTATTTCTAATACATGGCATCCAACATACTTTCATATTATTTGATTAAAGACAATGAAGTTGCCCAGGGCATGGGCAACCTCAAATACCACATTTGGAATTTAAGACAAGGGAATTTTGCCACTATGAGAATAGTACCTGGCACACTGAAGCCTAGAAGAAACCTTATAAATATAGACATTCTTTCAGCAAGTATTATATCACCACAGTCAGGCTCTGGTTGAACATATGCTTCATGGGATATACTGATTTCTATTCAAAGTTAGGCAATCAAGATTTAAAATAAGAAGAGGAGAGCAAACAATTTTATAATGACATCTAAACTGCCATTGACTCTAAGAACGTAATTTTAATGTCATTTAAACTGTGTGAAATTCCAAGAAAACCAGAATTATGAAATGTTAATTTGGAAAAATTGTTTGAGAGAAGCAAATTAGGACTTACAATACAGAAAAATAATTTTTTTCTTTTGCTCTAAACTCAGAAAGTCATGGAACATTGTTTTTATGTTGAGATAACAAACCTTATTACCCTTCAATATTTCTGCAGATACCGTTTTTAAAACAATCACATGACCTCTGCGTTCATATCTGAGTAATAGTGTGGACATTTGACTCTCTTCAGAGATTTAAAATGTGTGAAATACTTTACATATTTGCTATTTTTCACCTGAGGAAAGCTAACTGACAAGCTGGCAAAAGGGATTAGATATCTGACAAAATATATTCACTAACAGGGAATTTGCAAATCTCAAACTTTAATGTTATCAAAATTTACACAATTAGAAATGATTCTCAGGAGCTCAAGACATAGCAAGATTCCTACTCTGGAATAAATCAGGGCCCCAAAATGCTTCAGTGACCAAATCCAGTGTCACTTGCAAGAAACACTTACTTGCCATAAAGGAAAATAATTAAGGGAGTTAGTACGGTTTTGATGACATTCCTATAATATAATAATTCTGCAATGTGAGCAGGTTGTTAAACCTTTCTGAGACTATTTTTTCCTTATTTGAGAAATGGGATGGAGGTAATATAAATCATGGAGAACATTAAATGGAATAAAAATGCAAAAGTATTTTTAAAGTCTACTTTGTAGAAGGTAGAATTAGTATTATCAATAATGAAAATGGTACCTTACATTTAATATGCATTATATTCCCTTGGTATTGTTCCAAGAACATTATATACATTAACTACATGAACTTACTAACATTTCTTTTATGCCCATTTATAGATAAAGAATCATGCATATTAACTAGTACATGTTAATTCCAGAGTCTAAATTCTGGATCAATCTTATTAGTCTTAATTAAACACACAAAAACACTACAATAAATTCATATTGATTGCAGAATGTAGTAATATTAACTTTTTAAATAATCCTATTAAAATTTGAAAAAATAGTCTCATTCTTGAATAAATATTCAATATTTAGTAAGCAATTTTCAAATCTATGAATCATTTCAATAGACTTTAGAGAATAAATTTATATCTGACTTTCAAAACTGTAACTCAGTTTTCAATGATTTGTAGCCAATTTAGGAGTGATTCAGTTGTAGTATTCAAATCATTCTGAATTTTCTTTAACAATCTCCACAAAGAAATTTAAATTCTTCACAACAAAATCAATGTTTGGTGTCTGTTTTAACGACTAACTTCTTAAGTAAATTTTACCCCAAATGATAATGGATTGAATATAAAGCACTATTAATTTTTATAGGAAGGGTATTCAAGACATGAGGTCATAGAGAACAGAATCAAAGGAAAACATATTTTTATTCTGCTCAGGAATATACACACATATGGCCTAGCTTGTGTGTGTATGTGTAGAATTGGGGACTGAATCCACTAATGCTCTACCACTGACTGAATCCTCAGCACTTTGTTAATTTTCAAACAGTGTCTTGGTAACTTTCCTAAGCTGACCTGGAACCTGTGATCCTCTTGTTCAGCCTCCCAAGCCACTGGGATTATAGGTGTGCATCATCATGCCTGGCTCTAGACTCACTGTTTGTATTTTATTAGTTTTATGTTTTTAATCCCCAGCGGGATCGAACCTAGAGTCTCATGTATACAGGGTAGACTTAGTACTCTTGATGTCGCATTAGAATATACTGCTGGATATAGGTGCTACTGTTATCTCAATTTTACAGAAAAAGATTTACGGAAACAGAGAGGTCAAGTAACATTTCCCGGGTAACATAATCACATAGCAAGGTAGGAAGAAAGACAAACCCCAAACTGTTAAGCACCTTGAAAATCTTACAGTTTTTCGAAATGGTCTTTTGACAAGAACAGAATGATGGCATTATTGATTATGGAAAAAATCTGTTTATGTGCATATTGGCTTGCTTTAAACAAGCAATTGTAAAAGTGCAACAACTTTCAAAAGTTCAGAGATATTTAGTTCTAATTAGTAAAGATCTTACTTCATGAAGCAATTCCCATGCTATAACTGCACAGTAAATCTGTCCTAAATCGTTATTCTACAAGTTTCTTGAAACACCAGTGTCCATGCAAGTGAATAGCATTCACTTTAAGACAAGTTTCCACATCTTCACCAAAGCAGTTGAGAATACACTCTGAGCATATTTTAAAGAATTTTCTAAAACATATTATAAATTTATTCTGAGCCCTTAAGTCCCACGTTGTTATTTAAATAATATAATGAGCTCCTAATACCTTAGAAATATTAACTTTTTAAAAATATTGTACACCACTTAAATCATGCCTGTTCAAAGTTCTGCTTAATGTTTTCAAGGAGTGCTAGGTCTTAAACAAGGGGACATTTGAATATTATTACTGGTAGCAATACTAATGTTATGCGTTTTTTCCAATGTTTAGGAAAGCAAAGCCTAAGGTGCTATTTCAAAACATCATGTCCTCTGAAGCCTGTGGAAATTTCTGAATGTCCTGCCTTATTTTGTTTTTGGTACGTCCTAATGGAACATTTGTATTTATCAATTAAAATACAAACAAATAACATTTGCTCCTTATAAACAACTGCCCTTCTGAACCTTGATAGCATGCAGGGTAAATAAAACAGTACCACACTGGCTCATTGATTTTTTTTTTCACTCTTAATGCCTGCCCTTTTCATTGTATATGTTTAAACTGCTTTGACAAAGGTTAAGAGTGAATTCAAAATTGCTAAATTTGATGGTCACTTTTCTGTCCTTATTTTACTTGACTATTTTGTAAAGACTTAGAGACTCTATCGGTATTCTCAGGGGTCTGAGTATGGCCTCTATTCTCTGAGTGACCCTGTTCACCCACTTAGCTTCAAGTACCACATAGTAAATGTTTATTGCAATCTCAATGCTGAGCACCAGTCTAAGCAATTTATAACTTCTGTCAAGACAGAAGTCCTCCACAGGCTCTGCATTTAAGGGTAGGTAATTGGGGGAGGGGTGAGCTCTTGGGGGTAAATCTAATTTTCAGAATTTAAATATATATTATATTATTTAATTAGAAGCTTGTTTGATTGTTCAACAAATAAATCTCTGAATAAAATTTAAAAATGGAAAAAGAAAGACTAAGCTTTTAGAGATAGATACATGGCTCTTCTGAGACTCAGTTCTCACCCACCTCCCCTTCAAATATTTCTTTTGATTGACATCACTTTGAATCATGTGCTGAGAGCTCATAATTTATTGAGATTAACCTGCTTTATATGTCTCTCTTAAAATTTCTCTTCTTAATTCAATGTGAACTTGGTCACTATAAGAAGTAGCTCTATCATGAGATCTTTCCCGAATTCTCCTCTTCATCACACTCTCTGTGAGTGGTATTAGAAACAGGGCCTAAAGCCACCAGGTTGGACTGAATTTGTAAGTTTGCTTGTCTGCCACCTCTTTCTATCTAGCAACTCCATGGACAAAGATTGGTGGACTTTTACTTTTTCTAATTATTAGAGCAAGTAGTTTGCTATCACATATGGATGTGCAATAATTACAAAGACTCTCCACTATGGTTCGTTTTAGGACTGATTTTTGAATTTTACAAACAGTCATGTCCACATATACTTTGACAACCACAAAGAATTTGATTTAGTTAAAATGGTTACATGTTAGTCTAGGTCTGCAATCTATAAATACATGTATCTTTATAGTTCCTTTTGTATCCTTATTCCTGATTCATAAACTTTACATTTGCAGTTCAAGAATACTAATTTTTACCCTATTCCTTAACAGCAATCATCTAAAAAAGCTGCATATTGTAACAAAACAGTCACTACTTACATACCTCTGGCATATTTTACCTCCTTCCTGGAAAAAAAATCTGCCTTCTATAGAAGTGTTTTGTCTTCACAGAGTCAGATTTCCTCATTCTCTATTATTTCCTTGGTAGTCTCTGAGGCTACCATTTTAAGGGTTCCCCATTCAGAGAGGAAATCTTCCAAATGATAATTTGTCTTTAGAACCACAATTATTAAACTTTATATATGAACTCCACTCACTGATCAACCAAAGCACAGACATACTCCTTCTTTTTTTTTATTTGACATAGTCTTACATATTGGAGGGAATCACTGTTACATATTCATACATACATGGATATTGACAAATTAAGGTTGATCCTAGTCCAGGGTTTCCCCTCTTCAACCACTCCCTGCTCCCCTGTCTCCCCTACTTTACCACCATGTTACAGATAGAACCAAGCCTATATATGTGTATTAATTTTTTAATTTTCTGTTCCTCTTTGCCTGCCTACGAGTAGCTGGGCTTCTCACCCTGATCCCTCCTTCCCTTGTCCCCTCCCATCTCTCCACAGCTTCATACTTATGATTCCCCTGCTTATGTAAAAATACTCCTTCTTGATTTGAGTTTACCTGATTTTTTGTTGTTGTTGTTGTCAAATTAGCCTTCCTCCATATGGCTGAATGAGTAAGCCATGAGACAGGGCTACAGCATTTTTCACGATAGGTAGGGTAAACAGATGATAATTAGGGACCTATCACCTGAGTCTCACCTGCATCTAACTATTTTATCTGATGTGGGTTAAAGTAGAGGCAAGTTATGGAACGAATTTCCTTACCTTGGTACAATTTCAGATTCAAAACTGAAGGTACTAAAATATAGCCCAAAGATAAAATATGATGACCATGTGCACACTGGGGGTGATTTTGAAATAGATATTCATAATTCCACCTACATATTACTAATGCTGCATTGATAAGTTTTGAGTCCAATTAGGAGCATGTGTGTTCAAACAAACAAAAAAAAAAGGTTAACATTATTAAGCACTCTGTTAAACATAACATATTTTGGAAATTATTTAAGAGACAAATAAAATACTTAGAACTGATCAATAAAACACTTAAAACTGATCAATTTTGTCAAAAATAAATCCTTACTCTAAAACCACTTTAGCTGGGTAAACTAGGTTAACAAACTGATAGTCTAAAATAACATACTATGTCAATATCCATGTATGCATGAATATGTAACAATTCCCTCCAATATGTAAGACCATGTTGAACAAATAAATAAAACAAAAATTCAAAAAATATATCTGATTTGAAAAGAAATGAAGTATTTTGTTATAGTTTCTCCAATTTAATAAATTAACACTCAAATGGGAACAAATTTTTATCTAATTCTTAATTTTGTGTTCAAATTTGCCATTTTATAATGTCTAATTTGTCTTAATTTTGCTATATGGAGCCACACCAAAAAAATCCACCATGTGTTCAGTTATAGTAAGGATTTTTACTAATATTAAGGCTTGTCTTTCAAACCTAAAACTTCTAGTTTTAATATATTTCAAGATTCTTCAAATCATTGATGATAGTTTTCTGTAAAGTCTCAGATCCACTGATTTATCTCAGTTCATTCAATGAAATTTTCATTTATTCAATCATGCAGTTATTGCTTGTTAAATACCTGTCAAAAACCATGGGTTGTGTTGGGAAGCCACAGATTGACAATGGCTAATCACTAACATTAAAACAGATTCTGCCTTATCAGTTTGAACATTTCACATAAAATTAGAAACTTTATTTATTTTATAGAACCAGTAACTTCCCTGCATTTAAATGGTTAAAGTGTGTCTCCTCCTCCCAGGGTTGGTGTTTACAGGGAGATGTGGTTAGACCATGGACTCATTCTAAGTTCAATCCTTGCTCAGTCCCTTATTTCCTGTAGCAACTTGGGCATATAACTACTCATTTCCCCACCTACTAAAAGCAGACACTATCAGTTGCTGCCTTATGGGATAGTTGTGAGAATCCCAGTGGGTGAATTTTTCATCTACTTCCAGTGACTTTTTGCTTGGTGAGGGGATCTCTGGTGATTCTGGAAACAGATGGACTGTCAGTCTACATACTCACCATGTGAGCCTTTTTGCTTTAAGGGTACATTTTAATAAGTACTTTAGTAGAAATGTAGGAAAGATGAGTTTAGGGAAATGGACACAACATAAGTCAAAGACTTCAAACTTATTTTGATGATTTTCTACCTCTTTGTCTCTCTCTTTCTTTAAATATTTTATGGTGAATGTGGAAGTAACACATTCTCTTAAATTAGTAACTGCCTTTCCAATCTGTAAGATAAGTCAACTACATTAATCTTGTTTTATCTCCAGCTTGATAAATTTAAGATGTGCATATTTTAAATATATCCTTAATACAGATATTTATAAGCATGACATTCTTAACTTCCTACAGATGAAACAATTACCATGATTTATTAAATATGTCAACATATTAACATCACATCCCAACATATAAATATAAAATTAAAGACAAATTTATAATAGTTATATTCTGCTTACTGACCTAACATGTCCATAATTGGTTTATATTACATAATTCCCATGAGGTAATATAACAGTTTTACTAAATAACTTACTCCCTTACAGCCATGATAAATAGGATATATATATGACTATCACTGCATGATAAATAGGACCTTTTTATTCATGAAATGGATGTCAGACTCATCTGAAAAATGTGTATCATATTCAATGTATTTATTTGGAGGCTTGTTAAAATTATTTTGCTGCAGATGGATAACATAAAAATCACTTTTCTAAGATTTATAGATTAAAATAGTATGAAATTATGGCTTTAAATATCCTATGCTTACAAGTTTATTAAAACCACACAGCAAGTTATATACTTGATTAAAGATTTATACAGGACACACTGAATTTCATTCTCATAGCTAAATGTCATGATTTCATGGGGACTGCTCTAACATTGGAAGTACTCTGATAACATCCATCACATACACAGGGAGCAAGTTACAGGTAGAAAAAAAATGCAGTCATGAAAAAATATACAGGACCAAAAAGAATAAGTCATTAGACTCAGAATACATAAATGCAACTACATATTTGACACACTAGGCTAAATTAAAACAGCCATAAGGAGGAACTATTAAAGGAAAACTAAATCTTTTTTTTAATTTATTTTTTTATTTTAGAGCAACCTTACAAGATTTTAACAAAATAATATAAAATGTGTATACATTCTGGATATTGCATTTATCCCCAGGAGTGCCCCCCCCAATTACCTTCCCTTATACCTCCCTTCCCCTTCCCACTATAACTCTAAAAAAAGTATTAGATTGTAAAGCATTACATCTTATCTGGATTTAACTCATGCTACTAGACCAACTTTCTCATTGTCCCAATTGATAAATGGGCCAAAGAGCTAAATAGAGAACTAAATCTTTTTAATGAATTAAATATCTTAATTACTTCCAAGTTTACAAAGAACACGAATAGATTTAAAATATTCTTAAAATTCTCAAATAGATAAAAAGGTGCTCTCTCTCTCTGTGCTTTCTAGAACTGATTTCCAGACCAATAAAAAGACCACTAGTAACAAGTGACTAACTAAATTTAGAAAAATTGAAATAAAATGATATTAAAAATCTAGTGCTTAAGTTGCAGTTACATATGTATTTCATGCACTCTAGCTGCATGTGGCTAGTTATGACATCAGTGCAGCTGGAATTATTCTATCAATCTTCTACTGGACATTCTAGATGATGGCATTCCTAGAGAATTTGGAATCCAGAAATAAAGTGTTATCACCAAGGATAACATGATATTTCAAAACTGAGGAAAATTAGCTGGGATTTTTTTCTACATGACAATCTGAAAGAACATGTGTGCATTTTTTGACTAGACATATATTTGGGATTTCTACCAAATCCTAAGATAAAGAAATGAACATCACTGTTGATGGTCAGTATTTTTTAATTCCAAAATGTTCACAAGGGATACAGCTCTAACAAAATGAATGAACAAATAAATAAAAACAGGAAGTATCATTAATCTCACATCCCTTGGCATGGGAAGGTGATTTAGAAATACTGAGGCTATAATCAGAGTAAATCATCACCTTTGAAGAGTAACTAGTGACACTATGATAAGGTGAGAAAGTTAAGGTAGTGAAATTGAGGACCTACTGACAGTTTGCTATAGTTCATCAAGTATGGCACAAAGGTCAACTGCATGGTGAGGTATTCAAGAGCATGGCTTCTGTAATTAGACACTTGAGATACTGAACTGAAGTACATAATCTTAGTCAAGTGATTTAAATTCTCTGTATTTTGTTTGTAAAAGGAGAATAAGAACATCACATGTACCGTTAAACATTGCTAGGAATATAACTAGTTAACGGTAAACAACATGTTAAAATGAACATTGTGGTAATATTATATTAAATATTTATTCTAATATATTTGCATTATATAATCATCATAAGAATTGATAAGACTAGCAGTATTTTCCAAAATAAAATATACAATGTTTTCAAAATACACATTTATAAAGTTTATACCATAACAAGAATCAGAATTTTTTTGACGGTGGAATTTTCAATCAATATGTTTTACAAACTCAAAGTAATTTTTATGCTCACATTTGATAATTGTTAATAGCAGATGAATTGCAAACTGGGAACTAGACCAATCTAGACACTTCCATTTCTTGGTCCTTAATTTCCTCATATGTAAAATGGTAAAATAATATTAACTTCATCAGATCATTGAGAAGACACTATTAGTAAAGATTCCCAAAAGTGCCTTTGGAATTGCAATGACTCCAGCAGGGTTTATTCACAAAAGGGCTGCTTCCAAAGCCTAGAGTAGTAGATGGGGCAGCATAGGGGGTTCCCCATTTGGAGCCAGCAGTGTCAAGCTGCACCTCCCTGGAGCACAAAGAGAAGAGGGAATGGAGCTTAGCAGAAAGGAGGGAGCTGGGTACAGCAGGCTGCTAGAGCAGAAGAGTATTGCTGATAGAGCATAGTTCTTAAGTGCACCTCCATGGAAGAAATATGCCCTCACCTCATTCTCTAGACTCACCCTAAGATCTCCTAATAGGCTAAGTCCAACAGGAATCCAGAAGCCATGGAAGCCTGTTGATGCACTGCATTTGTATCAATCTCTCAGCAGTATACACGAGAAGACCAGTAGACAGTGGGTATTAAAGAGAAGGAAACAGGAGGGAGATATGTCACATGTGGATTTTTTATGAAGGGTTTAGTGCATTCTCAATGAATAGTTTATTGTTTCTATGGTGGAATGTATTCTGAATGAATTTATGGAAAGTTCTAACAATGTAAATAGCACCTGCTTATGAACAAGGTGTTGAGGGTAAAATGAAGTAGACAGTTGCAGACAGACATTAATGAAATGACCCAGTATATTTTTGATGACCGATATCTCTAAAAACTAATATTTTGCAATTCCTTTTATTATCTTACATTTTCATCATAATCTTTTCAAATCACTCATGATCTTGTAGGGAAGGCAAAAATTCATTTCTAACATTTAATTATAAGAAGAATACTGATACTTTAATTAACCTGGTGAAAACATGGAAAAGTCAAGACTCAGAGCTGAACCAGTAACTCAGTGGTTGCTGTGCTTGCCTGGCATGCACAATGGTCACAGGCTTTAACCCCAGCACCACACACACAACAAAGTTTCGAGGTAACAAAAATCACATGAAAAACTAAATAAAATTGATTCTTTCTCTCTCACTGTCCCTTTCTTAAAAAAAAAAAAAAAGGCAGGACTCAGATTCATGTCTTTTTACTTTAGAGTACATTTGTTTTGCTTAAATGATTAATCCACTAATTATCTAAAATCATTCTTATAACACAAGGTATAAAGGAATAAGTAGGACATCCCTTACTTTCTTATCACTGGGTAAACACCTTAAAGTGATCATTCTCAAAGTGTGGCCTCTTCCCAATCCTACAGGATCAAAATTCTGAGGACAAAACCCAGGAATCCGTCTCTTCAAAGTTCCTTGTGATTTTAGTGCAGTTAAGTTTTGAGAATTACACTTTCAATGGCTTTTCTTTAATAACCTAATGTCAGCTTTCATAGCTGAATCTGAGTATCTAGAAAAATCAAATATACTGTCAGAGATCTTTCTATTATTTTTTCCTAAATGATGAATTTAATACCTATTGACCATTATGTTTCTGTTTTCGGGAAGATTCTTAGTACAACATACAACATTTTCTTTATGTCATTGATTGAAACAGTTCTAAAGCGTCAGATTTCCGATTCTCTTCCATTCTAATTGATTTTAGAGAATGCCTATAAATTCCAGCATCAAAGACAAAAATCACATATCATAACATGGATTCAAATAACTTTGAGCCAGATGAACACGCTTTGTTTTGGTCTACTTTGTTCATGAAATTTAAATGAAATTCTAAGACATCATCAATATTTTTTCTTAAAGTGTAAGCAAGTAAATACTTTGAGCTTCTGTGTTATATGTTGTCCTGGAACTACTCAATTGTATCATAAGCACAAAGCAACCATGGACAATATATAAAAAATAGGACGTGGTTATGGTCTAGTAAGGATGACTACTATCAAAATACAAGACAACAAGTGTTGACAAATGTGTGGAAAAAAGGAACCCTTAAGTACTTTTAGTGGGAATATAGATTGATATTCCTGTACTGAACACAGCGTGGAGTTTCCAAAGAAATTAAAAATAGAACTACTTTTTGACCCAATAATCACTATTCTTGGTATAAACTAAAAGGAAATAAAATTACAACATAAAAAAAAATCTGTAGGGGCTGGAGCGATGGCTCGGCGGTTACGGCGCTTGCCCAGCATGTGCAAGTACACGGGTTCAAACCCCAGCAACCCACATACGCAAGGAAGTGTCGGAGCAACGAAAGCCATGTGAAAAACTCAATAAAAAAATTGATTCTGTCTCTCCCTCTCTCTCTCGCACTGTCTTTCTCTCTTTAAAAAAAAAAATGATTGTCTGTCTCTCTCAAAAAAAAAAAAAAATCTGTACTCCCATGGTCATTGCAGCAGCATTTGCATTATTCACAAAATATACAAACAACCTAAGTACCCATAAGCACATGAATGGATAAACAAATTGTGATATATATATGTATATATGTATGCATATATACATTTGTGTATATATATATATATATATACATACATACACACACATACATAATGTAGGATTATTCATTCTTAAAACAGGAGATCCTGCCATTTGCAATAATGTGGATGAAACTAGAGAACTAATATTATGATAAGTTAAATGAGCCAGACAGAAAAAGAAAAATATCACATGATCTCACTCATGGGGAATACAAAAGAAAAAAAAAATGGGCTAATAAAAACAGTAGAAAAGTGGTTACCAGTAGCATGGTTGAAGAAAAATAGGGAGATTAAAGGTCAAAGGATACAAAGATGTAGTCATCACAGATAAATAAGTTACAGATCAAGCATATATAGCGGGGTCTATAATTAACAGCAGTATGTCTTTTTTGTTGTTGTTTTTTTTTTAAGAGAGAAGGACAGTGAGAGAGAGAGAGAGAAAGAAAGGAGAGAATCAATTTTTAGTGAGTTTTTCACATGGCTTTTATTGCTCTGACACTTAGTTGAGTATGTGGATGCTGGAGTTTGAACCCGTGTATTTGCACATGCTGAGCAAGCACCGTAATCACCGAGCCACCACTCCAGCCTCATGCAGTATGTCTTATACTAGATACTTGCTAAGAAGTTTAAGTTACACTTACCACAAAAAAAAAAAACAGGAAAAGTAAATATGTGATAAACTGATGGGCTAATTTAGTTGACGGTAGTAATGACTTCAGTATGTAAAACATATACCTAAGCATTATGTCCTACACCTTAAGTATATATAATAAAAACTTTAATGTATGCATAAAAATTTAATTTACTGAAACAAGTTGTAGAAATTAGTGTGTAAGCCATTTTGTCAACTCTTGGTCTAAGGGATCTTGTATATTATATGTGTGTTCAGCATGATACCAAATTGGCTTATAGGTGAGCACTCATAAATTTAAATTAAAAAGAAAATGGATCCAAATGACTTTTAATTCATGTGACTTTAGCATTTGAAAAGAGGTTCAGTCTAAATCATTTAAGCGTGAGAGTAAAGATGTGTTTAAGAATACTAGCTCACGTTTTTCTAGTTGGTCAATCAATAGAATGTTGATTTCTATGAATGATTAATTAGAGTGTTTTATTCATTTCTTCTAGGATTTTTCCTTCAATGGATAAAGGTGACATATTTGTCTAATATCCTGGTTTCATGAATAACCTAAGTTAACAATTTTTAAAAAATGAGCAAAATTAGATTTAACATAAATGGGATTAATCTCTATAAATGTGGTTATTAGAGGAGATGAATTTGCAAGTCAAAATGTGAAAACATTAACTGACAAATAAATTCGAGTTTTCTTGACTTAGTTTCTATAAGATGACATTTGGGTTTATTAAGTATGTTCTTATAAGTTCTGTAAGGTAACATACTTTTGGGTTTATTAAATGTGCTTTTATAGATTGGAAAATAAAGATAATCTAAGATTGCTTTGATCTAGATCTTCACTAAAACAAAGCAAGGTTATTAAGACTTAAAATTCTAACAGGTGTAATTCTATATGTAAAGAGTAGAAAAGGTTTCAGCTGTGTATCAATTAAAGTACTACAAATGACAAATATTTAATTTTATTAGATAAAATAATTAGAAAGATCCAAAAAAATTTTTATGGATTCTTTCTAAATGTAAATTTAGGAAAAATCATCAGCTGGGAAAAATCAGCAACTGGGAAGTATACTGATAGGGCACAGTCTAATTCTTTAAGGTTTCTTAAAACATTGGTTTACTTATCAAGGTGATTTCCTGTGTTTGTATTACATAATTTAAAGCAGGCAAGCTAACTAAGGCAGGAAAGTTAACCAAGTGCTGTCTTTTAAACATTGTTCATTTTAAACCTGGCTTACATTTGTTTAAAATGCATAGAGGCTTTATCATTAAAGGGTTACATTTATAAATCAGTCTTTGATTTACTCTACAAGGAGTAAGCTTCCAGGATAATATAGAAGAGAAATGGAATGGACCCCAAGCCATGAAAAGAACTTATGTCCATTGTAAAAAAGGAGGATATTACCTGCAGGAGTATCCACAGGCCAAGCACCAAGTGACCACCACCAAGGCCCTATCCTATCTGTCAAGGCGATCACTGGGGAATAAATGTCCCCAGGGTCACAGGCCCTCGGGTCCAAAGTTCCACACACAGGCCTGACAAGGCCTAGGTTGGTTTTTCTGGCTCTGTGACTCCTATTACCACACATAAACCCCAGATATGCTTCTCTGTGGAGAGCCTAAAGGTCAATTTTCTCTTGGACACTGATGCTAGCCTTTGTACTTGTCTCTTACACTTAATCCCCCTCCTCTAAAACTTTGACGGTTCAAGGAGTGCCTGGAGGGCCCATAACTAGAAACTTGACTCTCCCATTAAGTTATAAATGGGACAGGATGATGTTTTCTCGTGCATTTCTGATCGTCCAAAGAGTGTCCTACCCCTTAAAAGGGAGAAATCTACTTTCAAACATTCAAGATTCCATCATGATAAACCAAATGGGGAATGGCTTTAAGATAATTATTAAAGCCACTCTCTGATGCCTAATCCTTATACTCTGTCATTTGAGGTCCTAGCTATTGCTATTTAGTTTACAAAATTAGATATCTTTTTCTGTATACCCCTAGACTTTCAATTACAATACGTGTTTGTCTTTGAGGAGCCAAATAACAGACCTGGTTTTCCCTCTCTTAAACTCAATGTTAATTTTCATTCTGACATTAACTTTTTAATATCTTAGGTCAGCAGATCCACTGCAACTTAGAACCTGTTGAACTCCCAATTGTGATGAAGATGGAGCCACCCACAAGCACTCCAGATGACCTCTACACAGACTCCTTATTCGACCCAAACATTCTCAAGGGAAGACCCAAAACTGCTTGCCCCACAATGCCCTTTTTCAGCCAAAGTAACCATATGGATCGTCACCCAAAACCCCAAAGCAGTTTGGGTTTCCCTAAACAGAAGGGGGAATAAGGCGGCAAATGTTAGGCAGTCAGTGTAGGTAGAACAATGTGGGTTGATAAGGAGAAAATTAACTGATGGTCATCTTTCCTGAGAGGGCAAAGACATCCCCCAATGCTAATAAGGGTCTGACAAGGTAGGCCCAGATGCAGACACTCCCTGCTGCTAAGGAAGGAACCACATTCTTTCTATTGGCGCCTAAGGCATGGACCAAAGACTGGACCAGAATTCCCTGCAACTGTGTCCTAGGTACAGGGGCAGGGAAACAGTAACCCATCGAGGAGAGGATGTCATATAAAAAGGGCAAACCTCACTGCCTCATCAGCTTTGTCCCCTTCCCCACTCCGGAGGAAGTCTGCTCTTTTCTCTATGCTTTACTTTCTATAAAATAAAATTCATCTACTACGCTTGCCTCGGTGTCCCTCAGTTTCATTCTTAGACTCCGAGAGGACACAAACCCGACATCCACATCACCGGCATCAATAGCATGTAAAGGCACCTGCAAAGACCTTCTGTCTTCTTGCTTCCAAATGTCATATGCACAAAGGTTACTGTATATTCGTTTCCAGCTATGTAGGTTATCTGGACATGCTTCAATTATTCTGAAATTGCCAGTTTTTCAACAGTTGTGTCCTTGGACTGCTTTTGCTCTTTTGACTAATAGATAACTTGAAGACACAGTGCCACTTCTACAATAAAAGTAATATTGATAAGAGTCATTTGGCATTTTAGCAGATCCATATTTCAGGAGAAAATTAGACTATCAACTGTGATTTGTGTAAAATTCATGTTATTTATAAAGCAAATTGGCCTCTAAATTTCTACTTAGGAAAATTTAAACAAAAATGTTATCTCTTATTATGCTGACCAACTCAAAGGCTGATAACAAAAACATTTCTACAGTGAGTTGCTCATATTGCATTTTCACTTAATCCTAAAATAGAAATCTGTTGCCAAACAATAGAAATAACAGAATAACTGAAGCTTGTCAAGTCCATCTAGGAGGTTGATTAAACCTAGAAATGGTTCCATGTGAAATTGACTGTGAACTAGAATTTATGAACCCATTATACTTTGCAGATATGACTTATAGATTATTCCCTCAAGAAAAATTTAAGAGAAATAGAGATATGCCAAAAAAATTGTATGTGTTGTTATTACAACAAAACTACAAGGTTAAATAGAAATAAACGTGCATCTTTAAAGTTTTATCTTATCAAATTACCTGCATGTTTTTTGAGGAAGTGTATAAAATTGGTTATTTAAAATCATTCCAAGGTAATGCATAAAATGGCCACTAGCAACTCCTAAGTAATCGTAATGCACTTTTCCCTTTGAAAATACAATGCTATTCTTTTTAACCTGAAATGGGTAAACCTGAAAACAAATTGATAGTTTTTTTAAGATGGGAAACAATTTTAGTTGCAGATTTTATTACTTTTCAACAACAACAAAAAAATTCCGAAAACAATGTTTCACCAGGTTAGCCAGTGGGAAGGCAAGAGAGGAAATAGATATTATTTTATACAAATGATTTGTTACCTACTAGGGTTAAAATATTTTAATCCTTTATATATAATGACACAGTTGAACACAGTACAAATATATCCTGAAGCTATCATTTATTGCCCATCTCCTAAATATTGATTCAGCCTACATACTTCTCATTATGCAGCACCTTTCTCAGTACAATATACACTTAATCAGAGCTACGTGATACTGATGAGCACAATGAGAAGGTCATTGACTTTTAAGCCATTACAGTAACATGAGGTAAGTCAAACCATTCATTAAGCAACAATCAAGCATAAATGCTGCTTTAGCAGTGGGTAATTAACCCGGCTCTCCACAGATGGTTTATGCTCTGCTACTGCCCCCTAAAGCCAGTTCCACCCTTTGCCTTTGTCGTATGAGATTTCATCCTGCAAGCATTACCTCTTTATCAGTCCATTTTACTTACTTTCAAATATTGCATTTGGATGTTTAAAATATCTGGATATAAATTAAAACAACCAAATCAGATGTTTTATCAATCTTAATTCATAATGACAAAAATCCGAATTTGCCAAGAGAAACTTCACTTTCCATCCATATTTTTCTGAAGTTCCCATTCAAATGAGATATCTTAACAATACTTTTAAAAAATGGCACAATGCTTTTGAGACAAGTGGAAATAAATGATACAGCATCTGGAACATTGCAACCACTCTATGGAAAGTGTTTATATACAGGAGGTGACAAGAACTGAAGCAGAAAATATAGGTAACATATCATGGGAAGCCTCCTGCACAGTACTGAGGGCCTTATATTTTGCAATCAGATTTCCATATTAGATAAATAATTCTGATAGCTGTAAGGATGATAGATTTATGGAACCAAGATTAGAGGTAGAGACAATTGAGAGACTTTTGTAGTAAAAATGAAGTAAAATGATAAAAACTGTTGGTTATTAAAATTAACCCTGTAAAGAAAGTTGATGCTCAGGGGTTTGTAATCAAAAGTCCAACAAGAGGCTTCAAGGATTCATTCATCAAGGAATAGAGTCTTTAGGCATCCCCTGGTTTAGAGAACGCAGGTAAGGCAGACCCAGGCCTTGACAACCACCTTGAAATCGCAACTGACATCTCCACGTACAGCAAGGAGGAGCTCCTACAGGCGGTGGAAGCCATGAGAACACTGCTTTTGAAAGAACTACAGGCAAAGTTGCAGCTGGAGATGCGACTCCATGGTGACATTTACAATGAGATGGTAGAGCAGATGAAACGACGGAAGCAGTGGTGCAGTAAGCATTTGGACACCCAAAAGCAACTATTGGAGGAAACGTGTGAAGATAAACTAAAGACCCTCAAGGAGTCACTGACAAGTTTTTACCACAAAGAGATTCAGGAGCATGATGAAGAAGTTAAAGAGCTAGAAGCTCTCTTGCGGGAAAGACAGAGCCTGTGGCTCTTCAACAGCCAGGGTCTGAATTATCCCTACTCCAGGCATAAAGGTTGGCAGCTTCTGCCTCCACTCAACAGCTCCAGGAGGATAAAGCTAAACCAGAACAGTGCAAAGCAGAGCTAAATTCCACCACGGAAGAGCTGCAAAAGTCTCAGAAAATTTTAGAACGACCACCCTCAGCCAAGCCCTTCACCATTGATGTGGACGAGAAGTTAGAAGCAGGCCAGAAGAATATAAGACTGCTGGGGTCAGAGCTTCAGGAACTACATGAGTCACTCCAGTCTGCAGAAAGGGCCTATTGCCACAGCACTGGGGCAGGAAAACTTCCTCAAGCTTTGACCACTTGTGATGACATCTTAAATAGGACTAGACGCTGGCTGAACTGCAAAATAACATGATGTTAGTGAAACTGAACCTTAGGAAGAAGGCAGCATGCATCGCTGAGCATGATGTGCTAAAGCTTCAAGGCCAGGCTGCTTCTGCCAAAAGGTGCCCTGGTGACAACCAGGAAAACCAGCAACCAAACCAGCAGTCCCCAGAGAAGAAACCATTCCTTCCAAATTTGCTTCCCCGAACACCCACCTGCCAAAGCTCAACAGACTGCAGCCTTTATGCATGAATATTGTGCTCACAGTGCTCTCCTTTACTCAAATCTGGGCCTTGTGGCAAAAAATACTAAGACTCTGTGGGGAAGGAAAAAAGTTACTTCCCTGATGTGGGTCGGCTGCTCAGCTTAAAAAGTCTCTTAAGCTTTACCATATACCTGGAACGCTATCCAGAATCTAGTACTCATTTTCTAGTTGTTTTGTCCCTTTTGTATTATAATCACTTTTGTAATCTCATGGATTTTTTTTTCTTTCCTATGGTTTCTATGCACACACACATTATATTAAATAAAGATAGTGTTGTTCAAAAAAAAAAGAAAAAGAGGCTGCAAGGGTTCATGAGCTCTGAAATACACAAATAATTCCCTGTTTGTGTGATATGGGTTACCATTCACTCAAATCCCCTCCCCCTTTTCAAGGATCAAAGTCTATAATTATCAACAGATTCTCAAAGACATGTACAAAAGATCAAAAATGTTAATAACCAATGGTGAAAAATATTGCATATAAGGATTAAGAATGTGAACTATGGGCAGTATTGATATTGGAAGATCAAGATGAAGGAACAAAGAGAAAAAGTATAGAACTATAAGGAGAAACTGATGAATATTACTTTAGAAATGGAGGAAATATAAAGTTTGAAAAGGAGAATGACCTTAGCTGTGCAAACTTGAAGTCTTAATGGAAAGAATATTCTACAGGTGTTTATAATGTAGAGCACTACTGAGGACTTTAAAAAGAACACTTTTAAAAGATTAGTCATTTACAGGTAGGGATAACCCCATCCCACCTAGGGACATTTGGAAATACACAAAGCATTTTCTGATCGTCACAAAGACTGACATGCAACTCTCAGGATTAGAGGATGCTAAACATTTTCAACAAGATGTAACCATACTGAACAATGAAGAAATAAACACAAAAGCCAAAGCAGAGTGGACTTGGCAACTAACAACTACAGAATTGAGAATAGAATGCATTTAAAAGGCTAAAATGACAAGGAAATTTCAAATATTAGCAGCTAGATACATATATTCTTTGTAGAATGGGAAAGATTTTAAAACATACAGTGACTAAAAGGAAAACATATGTAAAGAAGCAATATTGATAACAATATAAATAAAATAAGACTCCGGCGAAGACTGCAGAATGATGTGAGAATTAGGAAAAAAAGAAAAGAAAAAGAAAAAGATTTGACCTTGGGCAGGAAAGAAAACTTAATCATATGTAAAAGAGGAACCTGTTCTTAGGTTTGAGGTGGTGGTACTGATAAAGATCTTTCCTTGATGACCTAAATTTTCTCAGCAAAATCAGAGCATCAGTGAGGTAGATGATTTGGTTTTTTCTGTTTACTGAATTATCTTTTTGCGTAAAATGTCCTTTCCCTCAGCGTAATGAGTACCATACTCAATTTTCAGTTGTCTGAAGAATCATCGTAGGTGTCACAATAATTACACATTCACAGTTAGTTTTGCTATATGTATGCAATACATTCATAACTATTTTTTTGGGTACTACATTACACTACACATTTACCCTGGCACATACGGGGTAGGTGGATTTCTTTTAAAGTCACTCATTTACATGACTGTTAATATGATTCTATCTACAGAACTTAAAAGTTAGAAGGAAAGCTCATCTGCAGAAACCTTAAATCTATTATATCTAAAGCATATTTCTTGGTGTGATTTTCCTGGGCTTAAAAATGTTGCTTTTCCTAAAGCTTTGTCAAACATTATATGCAGGGGGAAATATTCTGGGTAATTTTAAATAGTCCTTACATTTTAACTCATTAAAAGTAGAGGGAAAAAAAAAACTGCTTCCTCATCAGTAGACCCTTTATCCATCTCATGATTACACTGAATCTAAGGGTATACACAGGCACAAGAGTTCTGATGCAACCAAGTGGATTTAATCTGCCAAGCTACCGTAAAATAGCAGTGGGTAAAAGTATACCTATATTTCTGGTTATCACAACTTAGTTCTAGGCACGTAAGACACAAAGTTGGAATAGGTTAAAAAATTTCTGCCTCTTTCCCGTCTAACTTGCTTTGTTTTACGATGCAGTTTGTGTTCTGATGTTTAGAAATGTGTCTTGTAGCCTGAGAGATTACTGATTAATATTCCCTGAACGTATAACTGAACAACCTTGTATCTCCTTAGGTAATTTTTGCATGGATTTCAATGAGAACCTTTAGGTGTCCATAAACATGATTAGCTCTTCTAAGCAGCTAAACAGTGTTTTGCATGTAAATATGGGTTTATTTTCCATCTCAAACTATAATTAATGTAATTATTTTAAAGTAAATAACAGTACACTATTTCTAGGTCTACAATAACACAGTGGGATAATTAGCATGAATATTTGAAGAAACTTCATTGTAAAGAGAAAATAGGACTACTTTAAATCAGGAGGGATTCTATTCTTGAATTGGGAAGGAATAGCTAAACGCTGAAGCTACTATTCATTTTGTTTGTCCTTCTTAAAAGAAATGTATTTTGAAGTACTGAAATGAAATATCTACATATTACAAATATGCAAGTAGTGAGATATATTTAGGAAAACATTATATTTTATATAGTATAATGAAATGGAAACACAAAAATACAGAGTATATACCATGTACATGGCTTGTAATATTGCATGCCATTTCATTTGAAATGATTGATTTGATTTGATGCTTCAATGATTAATAGTAAATAATTGGTTCTATTTCCTCAGCATCCAAATAATAAAGTTATATATACTAGAAAATATGTCAATATATTTTTATAGGAAAATAGATTAAAAACTTTACCAAAACTTCTGTATATATTTGATGTTGTAAAATTCTGATAATAATATGTGGCACTGCTATGATAGAAATCCATTTGGACTAACTAATGGGTGTAATTCCTAACTCATCAACACACCTTCCATAAGAGTTTTCCTTTTCTAAACTCATATTTTGTTTGCATTGAACTCATAAATGAATTTGTCCTTCTTCTTTTATGTTTTGGTAGATGAGCCATTTAAACACTGATACAAATTGATTTTAATTCATGTATTTATAGCTAGAGAGTAATCTATTTCACTCCCATTAACTTTCACTGGGCTGAGAGTCCCACCCATTTGTATTGGATATATCACACGGACTTCACACAGCACATACATTCACACAGCACATATATTCCATAGCCATGGAGCACCTCAAGTGTTTGTAGATCGCTACATTTCTTTCCCCCTGGAATTTGCCGTTTGCTAAGGCAAGTTCAAGTGCCTCATAGTTTTCTTCACAGTAGATAACTTTGAATAACTCCCAATCAAAATGTTTTTTCTCTTCTGGCTAGTTTCAGAATATTACTTTTTGTTTCTATTTTGGAATTTCAGTCATAGAAAAGTATGAGATATTTAAGTATCTGACTAGTGTAGAAAGAATAGCGTTACTAAATCTGAATAGCATGCTGCTCTTAAAGTCGTCCTTTATTAAGAATTCACACTGAAAGTACTTCAGACGTAAGTAATGGGAACAAATTACATGGTCTTATATATATCTCTTTTGAAATATTTTTTAAGATGGAGTATGTATCTCTTTTTTTTTAAGGAAGAAGGACAGTGAGAGAGAGAGAGAGAGAGAGAATCAAATTTTATTGAGTTTTTCACATGGCTTTTGTTGTGTATGTGTGTGCTAGGGTTTGAAACTGTACACTTGCACATGCTGGGCAAGCACCGTAACCGCTGAGCCATCCGCTCCAGCCCCAAGCATGTATCTCTTAATTCAGCTTAAAAATATAATAGCTACCCTTTGCAACTTGAAACAATGAAGTGGGATGAGCCAACTTTCAGAGTCTCATCCTAGCCAGAGATACAGCAATGAATATATTTCTGTAGCATAACAAAAAAACATGGCTTTTAAAATTAAAAAGTAAACCCAGCCACAAAATTTTAATCAGTTACCATCTTCTTAGTTTTTTTTTAACCTAGCTTCCATATATCACTACTATATGTTGAAGGAAATATTAAAAAATAAACAATAACAAAAAAATTCTTCATAAAAACAAAAAAGTGGTCTATTTTATTTCTTGCCTAACAAACTAGTTTGATATGATTTACATTTAGAGATCCATGCTAATGACCTGTAATCATACATTTTTCTTCCTATTTAAAATGTTAACAAATATGCATTTTAAATAAACTTTTCTACAATATATTTAGAGTCAACAGAGAGTCAGCCAATCAGTGGTTGGCAACTCTACTCAACTAATATTTTAAAACAGGTACCCATATTAAGTTTCTACTAATACTCATGTTTCATTTTATAACAAATATTGGGAGGGGACCTGAAGAAGGCAGAGCAGTTAGGCAGTGACCCCAGAACCCTCCAAAGCACAAAAAGGAGGCAGTGAAGGTGGGTGACAGAATAAATGCTTTAAAACACAATACTGGAAAGTCTTGAGACTTGGAGAGACTTGAAGCTTAGCTACTAGAATAGAAAATAAGGTCAGAATTCTCTAATCCAAATGCCAAACTCAGCCCAGGGTGGGGTGAGCGAGGAGGAATAGCAGAGACAAAAAGAGGGAGAGGAAAAGTAGATGAATTCACTCCCTTAACAGCTGGAAAGAAAACAGACCAAACTAAAATGTGACAGGAGCAGTAGTCAATGAAAGAGATCAAGCAATTTAACAAAAATTATGGACTGAAAGTCATGCCAGGCATGGCAGACCACAGCTGGCCAGCCTCCCTAGAATAAATTCAATCAACACAGATGTTCCACACCTCCAGATGGCAACAAGTAAAACCAGCGGGAGTACTCCTACAGTGGGATGTCTCAACAAACCATCCAGGAGGAAGTTGTAGAGAGATCCCTACTCCCTCAAAGTTGCTAGAAATCCTCTCCTTCACTACACACAAGAAAAGTGAAGTGAAGCTGAGGTGAGAGCTGTTCATTCCTAGGAAGTGATGGTCTAAGCCAGGGTGCCTCACAGCCTCCGTAAGAACATAGAAAGAGACAGGAGCAGATGCCTGTGATTCATGGTGGCAGCAGGAAGCAAGTGGTCAGGTCAGGTGGGATGGCCGTCTCTGTCCCAGGCAGCAGAAGGGGATAGCATCCATGATTTGTGGTCATAGCTGATGGGAGTTTGAATACTGGTGACACAGTTGTCTTTGTTCCAATCAGCAGAGGGGAGTGGTGCCTGTGTCCACAGCTTCAGGAAGTGAGAGCTTGAATCCAGGAGAACAGGCTAAGTCTGTATACTGGTCATAGGGTCAGTGCCCCAGTGATCTGCATTGGTCAGGGGGGATGCTTCTGCACCACAAACCAACCATACAAATCCCACAACCACAGGTCCCATACTTCCAGACAGCCAAGAGGCTCTACCTTACGTAGAAGTGGGTCCTGTGGAGTAGGTAGGCAGTGACACACTGCAAGAAGAGCAATAGTCCTGAGCCCTGAATCCTACGTGTCTGAACAACATAGCAACAGCCAACGGAGATAGCACCGCACCCTCAGTATACAGCATCAGGCCTTTGGGCTAACAAAGGAAAGCTAGCTAGTGGGAGGTCCATAGCAAGTAGCAGAGTGGCTTCTGTACCCCACCAAATGTGGGGGACACAAAGCCAAACAGTGATGCATATCTTTTAAAGGACCCAAATCTCAACAAAATCCAAACCAAGAATCTTCTCTATTTTGTCATGATTTACTTTATATGACTCTAAAATCAGTGCTGATGATACATATATTTCTCTTCATTTTGATTTAATACTTGTTACCCAAATATTCAATATTGTGCTGTCAACACATTGGATTACATTTATTCTCATGATTTAAAGCATGCATTGGAAGCATTCATTTTCTTTGTTATCCCAACCCAGTTTTACACTTATTCCTCTTACCAGGTCTTTTCTCTCTTACATGCCTACCATCTTTTTCTTATTTTTTGATTTGGTGTGTACTATTCTTCTCTATCCTATCTTTCATTTTCCTCTCTTGCCCAATTTTCTCTCCACTTTTCAACAGCTATATAATGTTAAAGTAATTTCACTATCTGCAATAATTAATTTTTCAACTTATTCCTGAATGTTGCTAAGGTTTATAACTAGATTGGAGGAACTACGAAGAACAGTATAAACAAACTTTAATTTTTCCCAAGGTTGATTAGTACATGAAATTTCGCTGAAATAAATAGCAAGCAAATAGGGTTTAGTGTCTTCTCTCAAAGTGCTTTAATGCAGGGAACAGTAGAAGATACACATTAAGTTAAAGTATCAAAATCCAGATATTTACTGAGCCTGGGGCTCATACGAGAAAGAAGCTCAGTAAATACGCCCTTGCATAAGAGAAAAAGCAAAAATCATCCCAAAATATGATAGACACACAAGTTACATGAAAAAGCAAGGGAACAAGCCACCTCAACATCCCATAACACTTCAACAACTGAACCTTTTGACACCACAGAGTAGGAAATATTGGAGAATGAATTCAGAAAGTTCACAGTTAAAATGATAAATGAGCTAAAAGAAAATGTAAGGAATGAACTTAGAAAATTCAGGGAGCAAAAATCATTTCAATAAAGAGAGAGAGATTCTAAAAAAAGGACCAAAATTTGGAAATGAAAAACTCAGTAAATTTCAATGAAAAGCATCACCAAATGGATAAGCATCTAGTAAAATTAATTTTCAGGCCTTGAATACAAAGCATATAATCTTGAAAATAAAGTTGACAATAAAGAAAAGATGATAAAAGACAATGATCAGAATACTCAAGAAATCTGGGATAATGTTAAAACCAAATTTAAAAATTATTAGGGTAGAAGGAGGCTCTGAAATACAAACTATAGAAATATACAAGATTTTCAATGAAATAATACTAGAGAATTTTCCAATCTTAGGAAAGAGAATCCAAATGCAATAGTATATACAACCCAAAAAAGACAAAATAGATCCTGTTTACATTATAAACAAAATGCCTTCTACACAGAAAAAGGTTAGAATTTAAAAGACAAAATGAGAAAAATAGTATGTCACATTTAGAGATAAACCAATTCAGTTTTTGACTTAATTTTCAACCCTGACTCTAGAAGCCAGGATGGCTTGGAATATTATATACCTAGCCCTGAAAGAAAATAGATACCAAGATTACTATATCCAGCAAAACTATCCTGCAGAATTGAAGCTGAAACAAAACCTGCATGGTAAGCAGAAATTAAAACAAATCATAACCACTAAGCCTGTACTACAAATCATACTCAATGGAATATCTCATACAGAAGAAATTAAAACAAGCATGGGAAAAAAACTGCACTAGAAGAATCATCAAAGAAGAATCAAGTCTGAATTAAGCATTAGAAATAAAACAAAATGGCAGAAAATAAAAACAATCTCTCTCTATTAACATTGAATGAAATGGACAAAGACATAAATTGGCAGACTGAATTCAAAAACATGACCTAACCACATGTTGTTTGGAAGAGATTCACCTCAGACTGGCGGTGCAAGAATAAGAAAGACCATGCAAATGGAAACCAAAAGCAAGCAAGAATAGCTGCTTTAGTTTTAGATAAAGTGGACTTCAACCAATACTTCAGAAGAGAAATAAAAAAGGTTACTCTACACTGGTTAGGGGAATTGTGCAACAATAAGATAAAATGATTGTAAATATTTATGCCCCAAATGTCAGTGCATCTGCATACAGAAATAAATGCATCTCAATATGAAGAATCAAATAGATCACAGTATATTGATACCAGTGATTTAAGACATCTCTCTCACCATTAGATAGGTCATTCAGACAAAAACCAAGTAAAGACTCTTCAGAACTAAAAAAAAATTCTACTAGTAAAGCAGACCTAACAAACATCTACAGAATACTTCATCTCCTGACAACTGTATTCACCGTTTTCTCAGTGGCACAGGGGACATTCTCAAAAATATTTTAGGGTACAAGGTCAGTATGTGGAAACACAAAAATAATAGAGATAATTTCTTATATCCTACTAGATTATAATGGAATGAAATTAGAAACCAAAGACAAGAAACAGAAACCATTCTAACCAATGGAGATTAAATAAGACACTTCTGAATGGTAAATATGTAGCAGAAGAAATCAGGGAAGAAATTTTTTTAAAAAAGTATTTAGAAGTAAATGAGAATAGAGATAATACATATCAAAATCTCTAGAACAGTATGAAGGCAGTTCTAAAAGGAAAGTTAATAGCACTGAATTCCTACATTAAAAATAATACAAAGATGGGGCTAGGGCAGTGGCTCAGTGGTCTTGGCACTTGCCTCACATGTGCAAGGACCCTGTTTTAAACCCCAGCACCACATACACAACTAAATGTTAGAGAAATGAAGACTAGATGAAAAAATAAATAAAACTGATTCTCTCTCTCTCTCTTTAAATACACACACACACACACACACAGAACCAAAGAAGATAATACACCATGATCAAGAAGGTTTCATTAAAGGAATACAAGAAGGCTGGTTCAAAATATACAAATCAACAATGTAATTCACGATTATCTCAATGGATGGAGAAAAAGGATTTGACAAGTTCAATGCCCATTTCTGTTTAAAACACCAGAGAAATTAAGGATAGGAATAACTTACCTCAACCTTGTAAAGACTATCTATGATAAACCAAAGGCCAACATCATACTGAACAGAGAAAAACAAAACATTTCCTCCAAAAACAGGAACAAGACAAGGATGTCAACCCTCAACACTCCTATTTAATTAAGTTCTTGAAACTCTAGCCACAACAATCAGGCAACAGAAGAAAATTCAATGGATGCAAGTAGGAATGAAGTAGTCAAGCCATCCTGTTTGCTGATGACATGATCCTATGTTTAGAAGACCGACAAAACTCCACCAGAAAAATTCTAGATCTGATGAATGAATTCAGAAAATATCAGGAATACAAGATCAACATGCATAAATCAGTTGCCTTCCTACATTCCAAAAAAGAATGTGCTGAAAGAGAGGAAAACTATCCTATTCACAATAACCTAAAAACAAAACAAAATCCAACAAACAGAAAACAACTTAGGAATAAATTTGAGCAAGGAGGTGAAAGATCTCTACAACAAAAAGTATAGGATACTGAAGAAAAAAATTGAAGAAGACCTTAGAAGATGGAAAAGATCTCCCAAGTTCTTGGATAAGCAGAATTAATATTATTAAAATGACCATTTTACCTAAAGCATTATACACATCCAATGAAATTAAAATGCCAATGACATTCTTCGAATTAGAAAAAAAAAAGAAAGAAAAAAGTCCTAAAATTCATTTAAAACACTAAGACTTCCAGAATAACCAAAGCAACAGAACTTGAAAAAAAGTAGTACAAAAATTCATTTTAAAGAGTGAGAGTCCCTGAAAAACCAAAGCAATTCTGAGCAAGAAGACTGATGCTGGAAGCATCATAATACATGATCTCAAATTATACTACAGAGGTATAGTAACAAAAATAGCCTGGTACTGGCATCAAAAGACATGAAGATCAATAGCAGAGAAGAGAAAACACAGAGAAAAAGCCACACAGATTCAATCATCTGCTACTTGGCAAAGTCGCTCAAAACATATATTGGAGAAAAGACAGCTTTTTAAACAGATGATGTTAAGAAACATGGATATCCATATAAAGATGAATAAAATTTGATCCCTATTTCTCAACCTCAATAAAAGCCAACTCAAGGAGCTGAAGTGAGGTTCAGCAGTTGGGTGCACTTACCTGAGAAGCACAAGGACCCGGGTTCAAACTTTGGCACCACATACACAGCTAAATGTTGGAGAAACAAAGGCTAGATGGAAAAATAAACAAAATTGATTCTTTTTCTCTCGCTCACATTTTCCCTATTTCTTATAAAAATAAAGTAGACCAAAGACATAAGAAGGAGACCAGAAACACTAGAACTACTAGAAGAAAATATAGGCTCAACACTCCAATACATTGGCCCAGTAATTGATTTCCTTAACAAGACTCTTAAAGTGGAAGAAAGAATACCAGAAATCAATAAGTAGGATGGCATCAAATTAAAAAGTTGAACACCAAACTGGGAGTGGAGGAACACACTGGTAATTCCAATGGCTCAGGAAGCTGAGGCAGGAGGACTCTAAGTTCAAAGTTAGTCTCAGAAACTTCATCAGGACATGAGTAACTTAGCAAAATCCTGTCAGAAAGAAAGAAAGGAAGAAAGAAAGAATAAATGAACTGAGGATGTGACTTAGTGGTTAAGTGCTACTAGGTTCAATCACGGGTATAAAAAAATCTGAATAGCAAAGGAAATAATTAAGAGCATAAAGAAAGAGCCTACTCAGGGCTGGAGCAGTGACTCCTCAGTTAAGGCACTTGTCCAGCATGTGGGAGTGAGCTAGTTTGAACCCCATTACCACATGCGCAAGAAGTGTCAAAGCAATGAAAGTCACATGAAAAATTAAGTGAAGATTACTTCTCTTGTTCTCACTCTCACTGTTCCCTCTTTCTTAAAAAAAAAAGCCTACTGAATGCAAGAAAATCTTTGCCACAAGCTCTTCAGATAGGCAATTAGTGTACAGAATCTATAAAGAACTCAAAAAACTTAACGCTAAAAAAACTAATTAAATGTGCAAAAGAACTAAAGAGACTTCTGAAATGAAGAAATACAAATGACAAACAAATATATCAAAAATACAGAAAAACATTCAATATCTCTAGCACTCAGGGACATGCAAAGCAAAACTAAACTGTCATTAATTGGCAGAATGCTCATTATCAAGAATACAAATAATAGTAAATGTTGGTGAGGGTGTGGGAGAAAAGGTATGCTCATACATTGTTGGTGTGACTGTAAATTAGTACAACCACTCTGGAAAGCAATGTGGAGATTCCTCAAAAAATCTAGAAATGAAACCACCATATGACCCAGCTATCTCACTCCTTGTTATATGTTCAAAAGATCTAAAATCAGCATTTTAGGGGTGGGAGCAGTGGCTCAGTGGTTGAAGCACTTGCCTGACATGTGCAAGGACTCATACTGAAACCCCAGAACCACATACACAACTAAATGTCATAGAAACAAAGGCCAGATGAAAAAATAAACTTGATTCTCATTCTCTCTTGCCTCCCCCCTTCCTCTCCCTTTAAAAAATAATTGGCATTTTATAGGGATGCAGCCACATCAATGTTTATAGCAACACAACTCACAATAGCCATCTTATGGAACTAGTCTAGATGTCTATCAACAGAAGAATGGATAATGAAAATGTGGTATATATACACAATGGAGTTTTACTCCATCACAAGAAGAATAAAATTATGTATGGGTTGGTGGTAAATGGATAGAACTGGAGAACATCATACTATGTAAAATAGGCCAGTCCTGGAAAAGTCAAGGATACAATGTTTTCTTTCATATGCAGAAGTCAGACCAAAATAAAGGGAAAAATGCATGCAGAGGAAAATCTCATGAAAACAGAAAAGTAATCTGTAGAACAGAGGATGGGGATTGAGGGGCAGATACGAGGGTCAAGAAAAGAGAAGAATGGTGAAATGAATTTAACCAAAATTTTCTACGTATGTACATATGAAAAACATAATGA
Source organism: Aplodontia rufa (assembly GCA_004027875.1). Lineage (NCBI taxonomy): Eukaryota > Metazoa > Chordata > Mammalia > Rodentia > Aplodontiidae > Aplodontia > Aplodontia rufa. The sequence continues at coordinate 45,867 of PVKS010003445.1, read as the reverse complement.
GAATAAACCATAGCGAATTTCACCTTCATGTATACATATAATGCACTAACAATACAAACTAATAGAATAAAAATCAGTAGAATAGAGGAAAGAGAACAGTGGAAAGGAGGAAGTACTTGGGACTGAATTGGTGCAAATTATAGTCCATGCTTCCATAATTATGTCAAACTGAACCCCAATATTCTTATTCAATAAACATAATCTATAGCTTTTTATGAAAAAAAATTTGCCTGGAATATACATCTTTTTCTACACAGTATGTTTTCTGTGAAATTATTTTCTGACCTATAATTTCAATTTTACTTTGCACTGGGATCAGCAGAACTATTGGAGTATATCTTTTTTTTTCTTTTAAAGAGAGAAGGACGAGAGAGAGAGAGAGAGAGACACAGAATCAAATTTTATTGAGTTTTTCACATGGCTTTCATTGCTCTGATACTTAGTTGAGTACATGGGTGCTGGGGTTCCAACCATGTACTCGCACATGCCGGGCAAGCACTGTAACCATTGAGCCATCCCTCCAGCCCCTGGAGTATATCTTTTATTTTTATTTTTATTTTTACTTTTAAGTATTTATGAATTGGAATTTTCAATCATATTATGAAATAATGTGAATTGGACAGTGCCCACTTCAGAGTTTATTAAGCTTTTCATTTTAACATTAAAATGTAATTTAAAATTGAATTTTGATTCATTTTGGTAAATGCTTTACACATAATCTTTAAATAAATAATTTGTTTTTATATTGTATTTGCATTTTACATGTGTACATTGTATTACATATTAAATGCTTATGATAACATAAAATACTCAGATATTTAATTTCCATATTCAAATTTAATTATTTATGCTGCCAAACACTATAAAATTATAAAAATGTCTATAATCTATGGTTTTACCTTTGTATTGTCAGTTTTTCTGATTTCTATACAGTTACTGCTTATTTCTTAATGACATGTTTGTTGTTCTGAGCGCACAATTTTAAGATGAATTTTTTTTTGTTTTCAGCTTGCTTTTCTTTTGTATGTAGAACTTGTACATCGTTGAATTTTTTTATGTTTGAGTTTTACTTTTCCTAATAATACATAATTACAACCTTATCTTTATTTCTGAATTGCTAATAAGTACGTGTTCCAGGCTTCCAGACTCAGTGCTTCCAAGTCATTTTACATTAGATTTGCTTCCTATAAAAAGGAAACAACTAAATGTGGGGGTGTATAATTTCTAATTTCTTTCTTTCTTTTTCTTTCTTTCTTTTTCTTTTTTTTTTAGAGAGAGGGACAATGAGAAAGTATTTAGTTTTTCACATGGCCTCAGTTGCTCCAACACTTAGTTGTGTACATGATGCTGGGTTTGAACCCCGGTCCCCTTGCTTGCCAGGCAAGCGCCAAAACCACTGCGCCACCGCTCCAGCCCCTATAATTTCTTTTAATAAGTGTATTTTAACTCATACTTAGATTTTCACTTGATATTTTTTTGGGTATTGATTGGAAAGTGTGAATCCTATTCCTGTTCTTCTAGTGATACTTTCATTTTAATTAAAAATTATAGTAAAAACAAGAAGACTTCTCCACCCAGAATAAAAATTACTACAATAAACCTTTTGGCCACAGATCTCATTACATAAGAGAAATTACATATTTTCCTTTTTCTCCTTACACTGCCCTCCTCAGTACTAATCAGAAATTGTTGCTTCAACCTCTATATGAATTCCAGACACAAATATTTTACTTTAAAATTTCCTTAATAGTTAAGATAGTTGTAAACAGTATGATCAGAATGCTATCTTTTGTCTTAGCCAAGTATGTTTATTGAAGTATATTTACATATCATAATGATTTACAAGCACACTTCAAATGCCTGATATTACATATACAATGCAATCATTGCTATGTTCTTTCTTCTCCAGCCTCTTGTGTTTTTTTGTTTGGGTTTTTTTTTTCTTCTTAAGATGAGTTCTATTTTAATCAGCTTTTTCACTGCTACGTCTAAAAGACCTCATAAGAACAATTTTAGGAGGAAGTATATTTAGGGGCACATGGTTTCAGAGGTCTTAGTCCATAGAAGGCTGTCTCTGTTCCTTGGGGCTTGAGCTGAGGCTGAACATCACAGTGGCCTGCCTCCAATGACCCACCTCCAACCACACCCTGCCAGCCTACAGTTACCAGTTAATCCCTATGGGGGGATTACTTTACTGATTGGGTTAAAGCTCTTAACTGATGGGGTTAAAGCATTTCACCTCCATTCCTGCATTGTCACACAGGAGCTCTTTGGGGACACCTTTCATCCAAACCCTAAGAGGTTGTCACTACGGTGCCCTGTTGGCCTTGAAATCTGGGATCCTCCCACCCCTTGAGCCTTCAGAGAAGCAGGAACTACAGGTGTAAATGACCATGATAGCTTCTTCCTTCTTCTTTTATTCCACTTAACATTTTTCTAATTAGGATTTGACTTCTGTCAAGGGCACTTACTTTATGAAGGGGATATTTATTTGTTTCTAGGGCAGCCATAAAAAATAGTACATACTAAGTGATTTACACAACATAAATTTATCTTCTCTTTGTTCTGTGATTGAGAAATTCATGAAGGAGTTTGGTAGATTGGGTCTCTCCTTGGCTTGCAAATGGTGACCTTCTTGCTGTGACTTCTCACGGGCTCTCATCTCTTGGCACACATCCCTCTAGTCCCTGTGTACCCACTTATTATAGACACCAGTCATCTTGGATTAGGGGCCTACCTTTACAAACTCAGTTACCTTAACCACCTTTTATGCCTTGTCTCCAAATACAGTCACATCCCAAAGAACCTAGATTAGGGATTCAACAAATTAATTTTGGTGAGAAAAGGGGACACAATTCAACCTTGAAAACATGCTATTGCCTCTGAGTGAAATGTCTCGCTTAGTATGTAAAATTTTGGTGTAGTTTTCTACTCTCTTGCTTCTTGGTTCCTACATTATAGGAATGAACCCTCCATCCTGCTGAACTGCTTTTGGTTCTGGGGTCAATTTTGGATTTTTCTTTCATTCTTTTTAGAAAATTCATCTGACCTTTAGGGTCTTTTTCCCCCATATACCAGGTTGAACCCAGGAATGCTGAACCACTGAGCCATATTCCCATCCATTTTTATATTTCTTTTAGTTTAAGACAGTTTCATTTATTTACTTAGGGCCTTACTAAGTTCCCAAGGCTGACTTTGAACTTGTAATCCTCCTGCCTCAGCCTCCCTAGCCACTGGGATTCAGGCTTATGCCAATGTGTTTGGTTTCCCTTCAGTTTTCATAGTTACAAGTCAGCAAAGCATCCTCAAATTGGATTTGTAAAAGGTTACTACTACTTGTGGGCTAGAGTGGTGGCTCAGCAGTTAAGCTGCTTGCCTGGCATACTCAAGGAAGCGGGTTTCAACCCCAGCACCACATACATAATGAAATGTGAGAGCATCAGGGCCACATGAAAAGACAAATAAAGTGGATTCTGTCTTTCTCTCTCTCTCTCTCTCTCACTGTCCCTCTCTCTTTAAATAAGTAAATGAAAGTACTACTTGTTTTACCTCATTCTCTACCATATTTCTGTTCTAAGATATTTCATATATATATATTTCTTCCCTTATGATTCATTATGTAATTTTTCCTATACTCTTCCCACAGGGAAAACTATTTAGTCACTATTCCCAGAATATCGTTATCATTAATTAATACCTCCCAGAAACACAGTATTAAAAATTTTCCTTACTTCTTATTTTTATAAGGTTTCCCCAATCTGGCATAAATCCAAGATTCTATCTTAGATGATCATTTTCTCAAATCACCTAAACAAAAGAATATGTTTTAAAATGCACTCATGGATGCCTCTTCTCTATGCCATCCTTCATTAGATCTTGCATGTTAAAATCCATCTTGCTACTTCACAGATGGATTTTAAAAGAAGAACAACTAAAAGATTTAAAAAGTTCCTTACATTCTTCTCAAGTTGAAAGGATGGATTTTGTATGAGTTTTGATAGACTTAATTCCCATTACTCTAAAATATAGTTTCTACTATAATGCTTTTCATCTTACTGCTAAAGCTTCTTATCCACAGAATAATAAATTTATTTTCCAGAGGGGAAAACTAAAGGAGATGTGTACTTAAAAACTCCAAGCATGTGCTAACATGTATAAGGAGACACAAAGAAAGCTGTACCTCAAATCATTTTCATGCCTATCATCTTTTTCCAAATTGATGATCATAATTACGCCTGACCTTAACCATAGCACAGTACCCAGTAGCAGAGAAGCAAGATTGATCTTTTTCAGTCCCAATTCAAGGGTTAAAAGAGACACATGTATACATTTATGAAAATGCTGACTTTTGAAATATCAACAGACATGCTCACTTACAGATACAGAAAGTATTTTTACATAAAGGTGTGAGCATAGGTTCCTACAATGGTACAAGAGTCCCTCCTTTGGCCCAGTGAATTGTGCCACAATCACCTCATGCTGTAAAAAGCTACATATGTTTTATACACAAGTATACAACCCTAGAAGATGTCCTACCATTAAACCACTTAGAAGAAATACACAAGGACAGCCACATAACCCATTAATTTAAACCTCTAGATTTCAGTACAGAAACTTCACTTTGAAAATTTCTTTAGTTAGTCTTACATATGGAATAGCCTAGTACAGGAGTTCAAAAGTTTGCACTGTGTGGCCTAAATTTCCCTAGGATGATGAGTATTAGGGCAAGACTCTGGAGATGGCCCAAAGTCACTGAGGGTCTTATTTACTACCTCTACTAAAAAATACTTGAGTGAGCAGAAGAGCTTCCTTACATCTGCAAATAATAGCAAATATGTTTAGTAAGCTAGGATTCTTTTATTTTATAAATTGCATTATCAATATGTCTTGTAAGGAGAGATTGAAAGAGAAAACATACCATTTCTTGTAAATCAATGGAGATTGGGCTTAATTTTGCTTAGCTCCATTCCCTCCAAGTTTCTTTTATTTCTCCAGACAGGCTGCAATTGTAACCCTTCTTGGATGTAACAGCAGGAGCTGACAACAAACTCCTTTACAGCAGCTGCATGTTATAAGAGGGATGTGATGTCACAAAAAATTCTTAAAAATCTAGGAATTTCAAACATGTTTGAGAGCATGCCCTGGAATAATAATCTGGAAAGCACAATTGCTAGAAGGGATGATAAATGCAATCACTAAACTACTCACAGGGACTAGATAAGAAGGGCTGTGCATATGTGTGAAGATCCTGATAGTATTATTTTTACTCTTTACACCTCGGGTATTTTTGCTCTTTTTACACCTGGCATCAGTATCCAAGGAGGTCAGATAGTTATTAACTATGTAATTCTTGTCAGCTCTAAAACGCCTGCGTAGTCATGTGTTATCCATTTTGGAAGTAGGAGCAAACAAAGAAGGACAGACATGCTCCACAGGATGTAGAGAAAAAATGATAAATGTTTCAAGGTGAGCAAACTGAAAGGATAAATACTAATCATTTTTTAAATTTTGTTTCAAATTAAATATACACCAGAAACACAGTGAAGACAGATCCTATCACCAGCATCACTAAAATTTTAAGTTAGACAAAGCTGCATTCTGTCCTTTAACATCTTAACATGCATTAGCAGTGGATGGTAAGCAAGCAATCCTACCTAAAGGAACTATTTTTTCTTCTGTGAACTGTTAGGGTCTACAACATAAACTGTTAGAAGGATGAAATATGAAAACAAAGCAAAGCATTTAGCTTTGTTTCTGGCACAAAAATTCTAATTAGAATTTGCATTCTAAAATCAGGCTAATCTTCTACCTCTGCATTTTAATTCATGGTAAACACAGATCAGCATTAGGGGAACCTTAGAAAGTCACTCAACCAAGAAAAATATTAGATTCAATTCAGCTCTACTGTACTGGTTCATTTGCTGCTACATTCCAGTTTCATCACAGGGGAAATAAGTGTCTATTTTTGGTAATGGCCTCTGACATAGTATTTTTGCTGCCATCACATGTGTGGTGGAAGTTGATGCAAGAATCATGCTTAAGAGATTATTTATAACAAAAACAAAACAACAAAAAAAATCTTTAGAAATCATAACACACACTGAGGGCTTGCTTACCACAGTCTAGAAGTTGTGCTGAATGTCTGTCTTAACTTTTAAATAAAGAAAGAAATTCCAGTTCAACTGGTGCTATATACACCCCCATTTTACTGATGGCCAGTGATCACTGCACTAGGGCTGGATAGTGCCTTGCCTACGTCTATGCAAATAGTCAAGAGAGGGAGTGGCGTTTTAATTCAGAGTAGCAGTACCATTTCAGAGCCTAAACACCAAAGGATGATGTTGGTCCTTCATTCTAAATGGTATTCCGTCATGGAATGAAAGCTGAATTATTTTAAAAAAAATCTCCAAATGGAGAACTTTCAAAGCAACCAAATAAAAATGTTGGTTCCCCCCCTGCCCCATTTATTTGGTTATTTTCCTTCAGTGTGTAAGTCATTTTTCCCACAAGTAGTTTGTTAGTTCTTTAGTCTTTAGAGCTAAGTCACCGAAGTCTTCAGATTCCCATAGTCCAGTGAATATTTATAAAGAGAACATCATATCAACATGTTAATGATTTTTATTTATAACTTTGTAGACAAGAGACATACCTCTATCCTGTTCTTATATCATTTTAAGAGTCAAAGATAATCCTTTATAGTTCATGTTTGATCTTAATTTGATTCCAGTTCTCCCAGGTCTACCTTCCAGATGTTGTATAACCTTAGTGTCTCCCCTACTCCCTAGAATTTTAGATGCATCTTTTGTTATAAGGTGGAAGGAGGAGGGGAAGTATGAATGGACTCTAGAAACAGAATCCTCAAATTTTGGCTTAGCCATAAATGACTGATGTGATTCCAAGATATTTTGTTTCTGGCACAAAATTTCCATTATCCTTGGTTTGGTTTACTCACCTCTAAACTGGATACAAGAACTTAGTACACCAGAACTTCCCTCTTATGCACTCAATAGACAATAGTCTCCCTACATTTTCTAGCACAAAACACAAATTGGATTAAAACACCGTAACATGAAACATACCTATTTCCATGCTTCACAAGGACAGTCTTACACTTAATTACTCTTCTCCCAAAATGCAGCTTTTATATAAATATATTAAACAATAGGGTTGTTTCAACATGTAAGAGTTTCCTGTCCACTGATGAATAGGGCTTCCTTTAAAATTTAACTTAAGTAGCTGAGCACAATGGTACGCGCTTGTAATCCTAGAAGCTTGGGAGGCTAATACAGGAGGATTACAAATTCAAGGCCAGCCTCAGCAAATCATTGTGGCCCTAAGCAACTTGGTAAAACCCTATTACAAAATTTAAAATAAAAGGTGGGGGGGTGTGGCTCAGTAGTAAAGAGTCCATGTGTTAAATCTCCAGTAGCCCCTCAAAAAAAGAATTAAGTGAATATTTCTAAAGTAATATAAAAGAAAAACAATCTTCTCCAGGTCCACGTGATGTAAGATAGTCAGTGGCACCCAGTTTGAAAATATAAATTGACAAACACTGAATGAAAAAGCAGAAGAATACTTAACACAGGAATAAGAAAAAGAAAAATGCTATACACAAAAGCACACACGCACAAATCAAATAATGCGGCATAACGCAAAAAGATGTCAACAGAATATCGTGACAAAAAAAGGTGATATCAAAAAAGATATATTTTCTGCATCAAATATCAATTATATGAATAAGAAATGGAAAAAAAGAGGTAAAATATGTACAACAGCTCCTCTACATAGCAGGTCATGTAAGCATTTGGCCCAGAGCTGGACTGCCAGAGTTTAAGACCTAGATCCACATTTTCACATCTATTTGTCTGGGCAGGACAGTTTACTTTTCCATGGCATAGCTTTTTCATCTGTTAAACAGAATAGCCTTACTACCTGAAGTTTAAGTGAGGCTTAAATGACATAACACAAGTAAAGGAGCTAGCACAGTGCCCAGCACAAAGTAAGAATTCATTAAATGTTAGTTTTATACATAATAAAACAAAAGGGGTTAATCATGTTTCTTTTTTTTTTTTGAAAAAAGACATTATTTTATTCACTTAAAAGTACATTGAGACTCAAGAAGATACATAATTAACCTTAGGAAACATTTTAGTGCAATATACAACTGTTCATTTTAATATATTAGATTGTTTAAAAGGTTGAAAAAAAAATAACTTGCTAAAATTCTCTTAGAGAGGATGACAGGAAATCCATATACACATCTTGACCTGACAAACTTTCCTGCTTGCTCCATTTATCCCACTACCACCTGTTTGCTCCATGAAAATGACTGGCTTGAACTGCCACCTACTGCTCTGTGGCTGTCACTCACTCACACACACACCCCTCAAGAATGACTGAGAAGTGACTTGTGCATGACAATTAACTCCAGAGAAAATAATTCAGATCTGAAATAAACAAATTAACATCTTCAGCCTACCACAAGCTCTTCAAATTGCACATTTAGATTCCATGAACACAACAGACTTAGGGAGTTCTGGTCCCAAATGATAGTATGGGGCCTTGTCCCACGTGAGGCTAACTGGTGATACTTTATTTCATAGTTTATATCTTCCTCAATAGGATAAACATTAAACTGCAGATTTTAAGGTCATATCTCAAGGATTAGTTTCACTCTTTTCCAAGATAAATTCATTATTACTATAAACTATGAATGAACTGAGCATTAGGGAATAGCCTGCTTAGTATTTAACAGAACATGCAACGGAGTTAAATTCCAAATCCAGATTTGCTTTTAAAATTCTGATGCTGAGAAAAAGTGAAATTCCTTAATATCTGTTATAGTAAAACAAGTTCTAGTTACTACTACATCCAAAAAAAATAAGCCTAGAATCATATTCTTGGAGCCATGAGTGAGTGCTAGCTCAGGAAAGGCAGGCAAACAGAGGAAATAAATAAACCTGGCTCCAAGGATACAATGGCACCAGAGGTACCAGGATTCTTTTAGCAGCTACTCTTATTTTTTCCCTATTTTCTTCTGCCTTATTTTGTCTGTTACGTTACTTTCTGATCTAGATTTGAATAGAAGAAAGAAGAAATGAAAAGCCTTAATTATTCACCAAAGTGATTTCATAAGACTTCTAGAAAGACAACTTCAATAACACATCATATTTTAATTAAAAAAAAAAGAAGTCAGAAGGGCTCCAATTTACAGGACCTCATTCCATCCTCATCTCCTCTATGGGAGTCCACTTCTTAAAATCCCCAGTAATTCCAATCTATCTTAGAATTTAAAAGCAGAGGGAAAAACAAGAAAAAGAATAAAGGATTCGTAAAAAGGGGTAGATAAAAAAGGTTAAGCAAACCAAAAAAGATAAAATAATAAGAGTATCGTAAATGATTCTGAAAGGAACATTAACGGAAGGATTATGGTACAAAAGTATTAGACCACATGCCTTCATTTTTTTAGATTTTGGTTACACCCTACATTAAAACTCATTTAGTTTTGAGGATTATTCTCACCCCAAATATACCAAAAAAGATGGCAGTGACTGATAGCATGATTCACGGAAGGGTGGGAACATTCAAATCATGGAAATGTCACATACACTGATTTAGGCAGTAGAGAAACACTGAAAAGTCTTATACCAGATAATGACATCATTTTAAAATGTCAAGATCCTTTGTGAAAAAATAAATATGAAAAAGAAAGACTGAATTCTGAAAAATCAGTTAAAATGCTGCAGCAGGAATAAATACAGCCTTTATAATGGTGGTCTAGAAAATAGGGCCGGCAGCAGGCTGAAGAAACATGAATGGATTTGAGATGTGTTGAGGTGTTAAGAACGCACAGATTTGGTGATTGCAAAAAATTAGAGATGACACATGATTTTGTTTGTGAATAAGGAGAACAATGTGCCTTTAATTTCAATAGGGATAAAAGAGGATGAGTAGATGCTACTGGGAAGATATTTGACTTTTTTGAGTATGAGCAGCCTTAGGGACTTTCAGGGGAAGACAGCACCTAAGTTATTGAATACCCAAATCTGGAGATCAATAAAAGATACTAGCTAAAAATATAGCCCAGAGAATTTTTGACAAATGCATGATTCTGAAGATAATGGCAGGAGACCAGGAGACAAGATCATCATGGATTGGTACAAAGTAATCTAAGGGACCTAGACCATGACGACAATATGCAGAGGTTTCATGCCCACTAGTTTTGGCTCTGTCCAGGACAGAGCTGAGTATGTATACATCGTTTTGTTCAACTTCACTGTGAAGCTATTGTTTCTTTTTAACACATGAATACTATTCACATAATCTGAAACCATTTTCCTCATAGTTATTTTTAGATGCACAGTACAAGCTATTCCCAGATCTGTCTTTCATAGTTTACAAAAATATAAAAGTTCACATAAGTCATTTGCAGGAAAGATAAAAATTGGATAAAAAAGTACTTCTGCACACTCTTTCCATGTTTGTGAAGACTGGAGTGCTCCATCCCACAAGTGTGTGTGTGTGTGTGTGTGTGTGTGTAGGAAAAGTCCCATCATTATTTCATAGTACATAATGGGCTCATTCTTTTTCACATGTGTGAAATAAGATTGCAGCAATTTCTCTGTCTAGTTAGACAACACATTGTGTGGCAGCAGAATTTTGTATGTTACTTTAATTCATTTCCTCATGCAGTATAGAAACAATTCTGTGTATACTAAAAAGTACAAGGATGTTAGCAATGACAACAATATAATTATATACCTGATAGCTCAGGTACAGCATCATTGTGTGTGTAAAGAACCTTTTAATAATTTCAAACCATCTGTGATCCAAACATAAAGATGACAAATATGAAAAATATCTTACAAGCTCTACGAAACTATGTGCTTGTTGGATTAACTGGCACTATATATTTTTTCATAAACCAAGAAGTGTTTTTTTTTTTTATTAAGAGAGGGACAGTGAGAGAGACAGTGAAAGAAAGAAACAACTGTATTTAGTTTTTCACCTGGCCTTAGCTGCTCCAACACTCAGTTGTGTATGCAGTGCTGGGGTTTGAACCTGGGTCCTCGTGCTTGCCACACAAGCGCCGAAACCGCTGAGCCACCACTCCAGCCCCAACGAAGAAGTTTTAATAGTCAATTTCAAAGAACAAATTTTGAAGACTACATTAAATCTTACAATAAAAATTTCCTAGAGAGCTATGTAGACTTCCATTGAAACAAAGGAAGATGTAACAGTAGGAGACATGATCATATTTTGATAACAAAGTCAGCTACAACAATAGTCTGAAAGTATTAAATAAAAAACTTTCAAGACCCTGATAAACAAAACTATCAAAATTGTTGATAAAATTGAAAGTTTTTCTATTTGACAAAAGTTAAAATATGAATTGGCTGTAGCAAAAACTAAATTTCCCACATTGAAATTCCATTTTGACCTAAAATTAGCTTGATATTGAAATGCAATCAACAGAATATAGTGAGAGTAATACTCTTCTAAGCATTTTTGCTAGATTCAATTTGTTTTTAATGTCATAAAACCAAAAAAGTGTTATTAGATTTTTCTGCCACTGGGTTACTCATCTAAAAAAATTAATTTTGTAACTTTTTATTGGATCATGACAAATTTTATTATTTTAAATATAATACCGTACTTTAAAAGAAGAAAAAAAGTAAGCTAAGCCCAACATGTGCATAGCTTCTAGTGTCATGCTATATCTTGTCATGTGGACGAAGCACTATTACCATTGGCACAAGTGATAATGATAGGGAGCTTCAATACTTGCTAGATAATTCTGGAACTATTCAACAGTATTCAAGTGTTTAAGGTAGAAAAGTTCAACCTTAGTATATGCAATTAAAAATAAACCAGATTCTGGGGTATTAAGAAGCAGCAGCATCAGTTCTACCTTTGAGAATAGAAAGTAAACATATTGCTAAGGTACAGACCCTTGTCTTAATACAAAATTGCATATGACAGTAAGTGAAAGATCTAATAAGAAAATAATAACAATGATTTATGCAAACTTTTATTTCACGACTAAATATCATATACAAAATATTCATTTTCTAAACATGATATTTCACAACACTCATTCTCAATCTCCAACACCCGAACAAGTAGGTGGGGTAAAGAATAATGTTTCAGAATTGTATTTAAATAGATATGAATGAAAAACTTCGTAAATGAACTGGAGATAAGGGGAAAAAAATCCAAGGCTAACTTTGCCCTTTTCTTCAGTTTTAGTGCATTAACTAATGTTTATGGGATTTTCAACTATTTAATTCTCTGTACTTCCATTTTCTACTTAATTCTCTGTACTTCAGTTTTCTCCTCTGCATAATATTTATTCTACAGAGATATGGAGTGGATTAAACCAGGTAATAGCAGTAAAAGAGAAAGTGCATGATACATAATACTTGCCAACACACAAATTTTATTACTGCTAATGTAATCATTTTCTCCTTTCATCCATTTCATTGCTATTTTTATTAGTGTCTTAATCATTATCCACTGAGGAACTGTGTCATGAAACTCTCAGAGAAATCATTCCAACTAGGTTTTATCACATACACCCAGAACCTGGTACAGAGTAGGTGGTCACCAAAGAGTGTTATTAAATGAAAAACAAAAACAGGAGAAATTAATATTTGCTTTGTGGTTATGCACGTGTAGCTGACACCACACCACCAAGCACACATACACATTCTCATGTTTTCCCCATGAAATATGACATGCCATTATATTCATGATAAACTGAATAATACTGATGATGAAAGTGCTCATGAAACTCTTCATTTGTCATTGCTAAATGACAGACAGCAAAGCTGTAACTAACATGTCCACCTGGGTCAAATGTTATTATTTTCCCATTATATTATGCTCTCTCCAAAATTCTAATATGTCAAAGCTCTCTACATGTGACTATATTGCATTCTTATAGATTTCTTTCTTAAGGCAAGGAAAGAACTCAGATCTAAAAATTACCAGGTTACAAAAACATCCATATGAATAAGGTTGAGAGAACCTGTCAGCAATAAAATATGACTTGACTTTACTTTCTCCTCTTCTTAACTCTGCAACCCAAATAACATCCTCTCCCTCTTTCTCTTATGTTTTTCAAACAATGAACTATTTTCCATACCCTTGCTTCTTTTCATACCTTAGCCTCTAAAATTTAATGGAAATTGTTAAAAGCAATCTGACTTTAGTCTTTTATTCAAATGTATACAACCCTCAAGTTTACGGATCCATCCTACCATAAGATCACATTAGAATGTCATTAATGTACTATGGACTTATTGAGACTATGATAAAATATATTTTTCATTTTCTTACTTACAATCTTAATGCCTCATGACTATCCAAGATTTAATAAATATTAAGGTCAGGTGTGCTGGCACATGCTTGTAATCTCAGCTACATGGGAGGCTGTGCTGGGAGGATCACTTGAGTCCAGGAGTTTGAGACCAGCCTGGTAGCATAGCAAAAATGCAACTCAAAAACCAAACTAACTCAAAGTAACTCTTGACTTAGCAAATAAATTAACTGGAATTAATATTCTAGAAAATGATGTGCATGCAATGTAAGATCTTTTGTAAAAGGTCAAATGAAGTTCAATATACCCATAAATTGGGTCATTAAGTAAAATCATAATATGATTGAAAGTGATTCCTGAGTTAACCTTTTAACTTTATTCCAATTACAAAATTTGGTTAAGCAATGCAATTACTTATCTAGGCTATAGAGTCAAATAAAATTTTCATCATCATTGTTTTATTCTTGTAGTTGGATTCCCTCTGCCAAGATTAGAGCACCATTGAGGCTGCAATGAAGACAGCAATACCTGGTCTCTTTCAGGGGACCTATGCCGTGACTGCTGTGGCTGTGACAACTTCCCTAGAAATTCTACAAGAGGAGGCAAGAGGTAACCAGGTGACCCAACTTCTGGATCTCTTCTGTTTCCTCTGCAATAGTATCTTAGCAAATGTTTACGTATACTATATCCATTCAGCAGATATTTAGTGACCACCTACTATTTCATGTAATTTGTTCTGTCTAAATGGAATAGAAGACTGACTGAGACAGGCAATGAGTGTGACATTTTGCAGCTTACTTTTCAGTGTTAAAAGACTAAACAAGAAAATTAGAGTATGTTAAAAGGTAGTATATGCTATGGAAACAAGAAAAACTAGAGAGAGGTAAGGTTATTGTGAGGACTTGAGTAGGGCAGGGGAAGGCTGATGGATTATAAGAGATATCCAACTTAGACCTCATGGAAAAAATATTATTTCAACAAGTGAAATTACGTGAAGTAGTTTTATTTGAAGACATAAAGGAAGTAAATGTGGAGCTGGGGAAGACCTAGTGCAAGGGCCCTGCCAAGTTTTAAGATACCTAGCAACCCAGGGTTACTTCACAGAATGAATGAACAAGGAAACTCAGGAGATGAGATCAGTATGGTAACAGATATCAATCATAAGCTCCTATCATTACTCTGAGTAAAACAGAGAACAACTGAAATACCCTAAGCCAAGGAGTGACATAATCTGACCCATGTTTTAAAGGCTGTCTATGCCTGCTCTGTTAAGGAGTGACTGGAAAGGGGTAGGTGAAGAAAATGAAAGACCCTTCACACAGTTTAAGAGGCTACTGCCATAATTCAGGGAAGAAGATGAAGAAGTACACTAGGGCAACGGCAGTGGGATTTCAAGAATTTCCAATTCTTGAAAAGCATGGTAAAATACACATAACAAAAAATTAGCATCTTAACTATTATAAACATATGGTTTAGTGAAATTAAATACATTAAATAATGTAAAACCATCAGTATCACCTTTATCTATAACCATTTTTATCCTGTAAAACTGAAAATTTAGATTGTATAATAAATCTTCATCCCTCCCTCCTTCAATCCTCTGTAATTACCATTCTATCTCTATGATTTTGATGGCTTATATGTACCTCATAAAAGTGGAATAATATATTATTTGTCCTATCTCAGTGACCGACTTGAGGGAGCACGATGTTCTCGAAGTTCATGCACATTGTAGCATGCTGTAACATATCCTTTCTTTCATTTGCAATCTATTTATGGCTTTAGAACTAAAACAACTCTCTGAATACTGAATTTAATGGTATCATGTGTTTTCCATTTGTTCTGCCAATCTCTGTGTTTTGTTTTGGAGAAATTAATCCATTTACAATTAAAATAATCAATGCTAAGGGAGAATTTACTTCTGTCATTTTGCTATTTGTTTTCTATATAGCTTACTATGTTTGTGTCTCTCATTTCCTGCTTTTCTGTCTACTGTGCTTAGTTCATTTTTGGTAGTAAAATATTTGAATTCCTTATTTCCTTTTGAATATATATAATAATGGTTTTATTTGTGGTTAAATATAACATTCTAAAGTTATAAAACTATTTGAACTTACATAAAGTTAAGTTATAAGTTTAACTTCAAAATATAATTCTTCTGGATTAGGATCAGGGACATATCATGTTGTTACTATACATTCATTTGTATTTGTACAACAACACAACTCCTCAATAAAATTTTAAAAAATAAAAATTCTCTTCCTTTACAATTATGTCAACACACCAAGATACATATTGATGTCATAAAACTCCTTGTTAACTTATTGTGTACATAAAAATATAAATTAATAAATCTTTAAATTTAATTCATTTCATTTATGTAGCAAGCAAAATGTAGGCTGAGGCTGACAAACCAAATTTACAATAATAATGCCCATGAAACAGTTTTAAAAAATATTAGTGCCTTAAAGAGTATAGAAAACTAAAAATATACTTATGAACCACTGCTAGAATAGCCCTAACTTTTATATTTGTCCATTTATTTGCCTATATTGAAATATTTATTTCTTCACAAGGCTTAAAATTATTGTTTAATGGCTTTTAACTTAATTTCACCCTGTGGGACTCCCCTAAGCATTTCTTGCAGAGGTCTTGTGATAATAAACTCCCTCAACTTTTGTTGCTCTAGAACGTCTTAATTCATTTACTTTTAGGCTTTTCACCTCTTCATTGATAAAATTTCCATTTTGTTCAATCACTATCTTCTTCACTTCCTCCATGCCTATCTCTAGATTTCTGAGTACCTTCAAAATAACTGTTTTAAAGTCTTTATCTAGGATATCTGCCATGAGATCATTTGCAAATCTGAAAACAAATCTGCTGGTTTGTTTTCCTTTCAATTGACCATATTTTATTGTTTCATTGTTTGCCTTGTATTTTCACATTGATATTGTTCTTCTATTTGAAGACAGGACCCTGAAACAATGATATGGAAATTCTGAAAATCAGATTTTTCCTCTTTCCAAAAGTGTACTATTCTTGCTCATGTTTATTTCATTTTGTTTTTTAATTGCCATAGGTTGTCTTCCTGCCACAGATCAGCCTCAGTTGCAAAAAAAATCTTCTCAGTTATTTTCAGGATGTTTCCTTGGGCATGTTTGGCCACTTTCCAGTTTTCAATACATATGCTACTGATTTTGAGCACCCTAGTCTTTAATGTATTGTTCACATAATGAGAAAAATGAAGGAGGTAGGGGAAAAAATTTTTTAAACCATTTAATCCCTTGTAATTTATTTACTTCAGTTCATTCAAGAGGGATTTGCAACAGTGGAAGAGTTTCACATTAATGGTTGCCTGCTTCTTCGCACCTCTGTAATCAGAAGTGGCAATCAGTGATCAGAGCTTAGATCTTTAATATGTCTCTTTTACTCTGGTCCCCATAAGTTATGTGTAAGTTGTCCATGTAAACATGTATAGCTGCCTGCCAGGGTAACACCTGAGGATAGAGAGCTGGTACTGTACTAAGAGCAGAAACAGACCAAAATTAATGGAGATTTATGACCCAAGTCTTCCTCCGGATGTTGAATACCTCCACAGACTGAACTTACAGAACAGATCATCAAATAGACCCTGCCAGTGCAACCGCTATATAAATGGGCAGATAAATTCCTGGTGCTTCCTACTCTACCATATTCCCAGAATCTTTCCTAATTCTTGATACATTATAAAGATAGAAAAACTAGACTTGCCTAGCAGGTTGGACAGAATGTGAAGAAGAAACAGAGGTACCAAGGGAGTGTCCAAGGCTTTTGGCCTAACCAAGTAAATGATGGTGTTGCCACCAACAGGAATAGGATTGGTTACGGGTGAAGGTGATGTGGGTGAGGAGATAGCAGGATGGTATCAGGATGCCCAACAAGCATCTCCTCTCACAGACAGATGTCCTGAGAGGAGAGTCAGCTATTACGTAAAAACATGACATAGAAAAAAATCACCAAGCAAGTTTGAGTGTAAATAGAGAAAAGTACCCTGGACAATCCTTCAGTATTAAAAAGTTGTGTGAGAAAAGAGGAGCCAGAAAATAAGGCTGAGAAATGCAACCAGGATTTTTTTTTTTTAAATAGGAGACAAAAATAAATTCTGTTGTCTTAGAAACCAAATGCAGATAATTTATCAATGATAGCTCAAGGAAGACCTTACTTCTAGTAAGTTCTTTATTGCTGCTGAAGGCAAAACTAAGCACAATGGAAACTTACAGGGAAAAGGATCATATTTTGAATGAGAAGAAAAAACTGAACAGCAAAATCGCTTCAACACTGGATCTAGCTATTTTATAATGCAGAGATTTTTTTTAATGAAAAGATATTTTAAAACATATTGATTAGCCACGCATACAGTAGAAAATCATTCCTGAACTGGGCAGAAGACTCAACTTAGGAGACACACTACCAATGAAGCATGAGTTATTTCTGACTCACTTAACACCACAGGAGAACTATCAGCTCTTCTATCTGTGGACTTTTGCCTCTTTTAAATTCACCTTTAAAACAAGGTGACTCACATAATAGTTTAATACAAAAAAGCAAAGATTAGTGAAGACAGAGTTCCAATGATGATGTAGTCACTAATAACAAAGGCCTTCAGTAAGTACAACTATAATGCACTAATATTTTTTTTTAAGAGAGAAGGACAGTGAGAGAGAGAAAGACAGAGAGAATCAACTTTTATTGAGTTTTTCACATGGCTTTCGTTGCTCTGACACTTAGTTGTGTATGTGGGTTGCTGGGGTTTGAACCCGTGTACTTGTGCATGCTGGGCAAGCACCGTAACCACTGAGCCACTACTCCAACCCCACACTAATAAAAATTTTAAAAATAAAAAAAGGTTTATAGTAAATGCAATCCATTCATTTGGGAAAGCAATGGCATCTTAAAGATCTGTCAATATAAAATAACACTTCTACAGCAGCAAAGTAGCAGCAGAAGAGTCATCTGGGTGGAGGGAAATTTACTGAAGGCTCAGTGAATTTAACAAGAAAACAAACAAACAAACAAATAAAGAATGGCAAGAATACAGAAATGAGAGAAGATGTTTTTGGATCTCATGGACCCCTTAAATAAAGATACAGTTTTGAACACATTTCAAGATGCACTTGGATTTAACGATCCTTTTGAAAAGTTTTGAGTTTTCCAGTGAAAAGTCAATGTGGTTCTGGTTACTGGAGTAAATCCTTAGAGTGGATGGTGAGACCCCAGCCCCTGCTTTTCCTTTCTTTTGCTTCCATGACATAACATATGGTTTTGCTTCACCTCACCTCCCTGACATAATGTACTCCCATGCCACAGGCCCACAAGCTAAAGAGCTAACTGACCATGGAGTGAAACCTGTGAAACTTTCAGCCAAAATAGCTCTCTTCTCTTTATAAGCTGATTACCTCAGGTGTTTGTTCAGTAACAGAAAGATGACTAATATAAAGCATAAAACATTACCCTGGGTATGAAAAAGAACAAGAGGGTTAAGTGGGGGAAAAAGAGCGAGAGAGTAGGAGAAGAGCAGGCAAGCACCATGGCAGAATGGCAACAACTGGTTAAAACAGAAGGATGATTTTCCAGACAGACAAAAGCAGGAGAGATTGGTATTATTTCAGAAAGCACAAGGACATATTTTGTGAATGCAAGCTGAGCCCATAATAAAGAATTGGGAGAAGCAGCACACAGTTGTAAATTAGGAATGCAATGGGCCAATTTGAGATGTAGACAGGTTGAAAAAATATATAAAAGGAAAAAACCAACATGTAAAGTGCACACTATGGGCATTAATTAAGACAAAGTATCATCAGATAAGAGAAATACTAAACACATTTCTCTTGCCAATTTCTAAATTTTGCTAGAAACTGATTATTTCAAGAATCATTCTACTGGAGAGAGTGAAGCCTACAAGCACTTTGGAATCTTTCTTTTTCCTCATAGGAATTGTGAATCTGAGTGTCATATCATTTTCTCGTTTGAGATTTAAATTCACAGTTGAGAACTTAGGAAACTGATATGAACGAAACTGAACTCAGAAAGCATGTCAAATCCTCTCTTCCATTTCCTTTAGGAAAATAAAAAGCATTGCTGTGCAGTGGTCTCTGTCTGGTAAAGAAAAAACAGGTTTAGTTGTAAGCTATACAGTGGCTTCTAGAAAACCATACTGGTTAGAATAATACAGAGGTAGTTCCAAGATCAAGTAGTTACATTTAGCTTTGAAATGTAGTGGGTTTCCACATTTAGTAAAAGTGGATCACTATTCACTATTCTTAAATACACTGGTAATTACTTAGAGAAATAACATGGACCAAGATTTGTATTCCATACCCCAGAAAGAAGGGAATGCAGGCTCTGTGGGAGGACACCGCAGTCGGGAAGTGCAGATGAGGCTACTTTCCAAGTAGGCACACAGACTGCCCCCTGCAGTTTCAAACTGCAACTGAACTCAATACACACTGGGACTGAGCTGAGAAAAAATAGAGCAAATGAGATGCTTTTGAACATATTTTGGAACTTTAATTTTGTGCATTAATCTACATAAGGAATTGATTTGAAAAGCAGCAGAGGGGTATGTTGCTGCGTTTGATCTTAAAAGGGGCCCAATTTGGGGCATATCTCACTCCTGGCAATATATTTTTACTGTAAAAAGTTGGCAGTAACTCAAGTTAAGAAATACAAAGTGGACCTTGTGGCAAATTTAATTGAAGGAATGGGTCTGATGCATTTCACAGAATGCTGAAAGCACATCAAAAAGATATTTTAAAAGACATTTCAAAGTTGAATTGCACAGGTGAACAAATAGGTACAGTTACAAGAAACAACCAATGATTCTCTTATAAGTGGAGGTAATGCTTCTCCAGTTCTCTAATACTACCCAGGTCACCCAAACTTGTGATAGGAATTCCTTTTTCATGTCTAGAATAATAAAACATAGCACAGATTTAATTACTTATGGATATCTTGGTGTCTTAAGTCTTAGCGTATTTGTTGCAGTAATAGAAACTATGGAATTTTTCTCATTCTTCCAAGGAAGAAAACTGCCTTTATTAATACCAAATTCATACCCTAAACTATGTCCTTTGTCTTCTTCTGTATATATAGTAGCTTTGCATGTCAAGACTAAATCATGATGTAATCTTGTTGAAGATATTTCAAACTGCAACTGAACTCAACAGACATAGTTGGAACACTCCAAATAACTTAATATAAAAAGTCAGGACCAATTTTATATATGCACAGCCAATAAGAATGAGCTATGCAGTGCTTTCCCGAGAGGGTGCAAATGATTCTGACTGTAATAGCTGGAGATGTTAAAATTTGGGAAAAATGTGTACTGGACTATGACATATAGTATATGTGGGTTTAGGGACAAGGAACAATGTTAAGGATGGGGCATGTTTCTCCAGCATCTTGCACACATATCTCTTAGGAATGCAGCAGAACATGCTGACACATACTTTTGTTTTGAAGCTTAGGCATCAAGAAATGATTGCTCCAATTCTAAAACATTTGTAAATGAAAATAGATGTATAATGTCTACTTCTTTATTAATCTGTTAAAAATAAATTTTATTGTGTATTAAGGTATACAACATGATGCTATTCAAAATATATACATAGTAAAAGGTAACTACAGTGAATCAAATTAACACAGACATTATATCAGTTACCCATTTTTATGTGTGGCAAAACAGCTACAATTTGTTCATTTAACATGAATCCCAAATATTGTTACAAAATGATTAAAAACTGCCCATTAAAATAATTTAGTAACATATTTTCCCAAATTAAATCATTAAACATAAATCACCAGAGCTAGATAAATCATTCGAGTGCTTGAACAACTTTCTTACAGTTTTTATAATTCAAAATTTTAAATTTTAAATTCCTTGTAGTATCCAACTCAGTCAGCAAATTAACTGGAAGATGTACAATAATAGAAACAAAATATATCCTAAAAAGGTCATGTAGTGAAGTCATGATAAGGTCACTTCCCCAGGAATTCCCACAGTTATTTACTGCCCTTGAAAGGACTGTGTCATCAACACATTAATTACTGGTTCAAACAGTAAGCAGGCAACAAATGGAAAAATGGCTCTGAGAGAGAGTTATATAAAACAAGTCCTTCTCCAGCAAACCCCCTGAGAGAGAAATCACTTTTTATTATAAAAGATTAAACTTTAATTCCATAAATACTGTTGTGCTCTTCTCAATGGCTCATAGTATTATGCCACAGCACACATTTTACAGCTTACAAATGTACATCAAATGCAGCTCAAGTTTACCTATCATAATCTTAATTCTATCTCACTGATATTTTTGTGAGAAGCTGGCAAAAAACAGCATGAAAAAATCACTACTTTTGCAATAAAATGTGGTTTGTTTTTGGACTATTATAATTTTATTGTAGTGTAAAGAATGAAATAGGTCAATGTTGATTGGTGATTTTGATACATTTTTCAATATTTCACCCTCTTTGTATAATAAGACTCTAGAATTCTGTTATGCATGACAATTAGAAGAAATGGGCATTCCTTTATAAAATAAGAATTTGGCTGACTATTCATTAAATAAAGAAATGCTAAACTTTTGGCATTATGATTTACTATTTTAGGTTATCTCATAAAAGTATCAATCACTAATACTTATCATTTCTCACATTCTTCCACATTTTACATGAAAAAGGAATGCAGTCATGATTATTTACGTTAAATATGTAATGGTTCACAAAAACAAAGAATCTGAAATAATAACTGCACTAAATATCTCCATCTGTAACAAAGATATGACCTTGAGCAATCTAAGGTCTTATCTTCCCATTACCTCATCTGTAAATGTTTTATATATTCTGGGATTTACAAGATTGGTCCCTACTTGAGTACTGCATGATTCTAAAAATACTAAAAAGTATGATTTTCTAGGAATCAATGATTACTATAATGAAAACAAGTGTTCATTGTTTGAGCATCTTCATATAAATAATGAAAGTAAAATTTACACAAAATTTGGTGCAACAGAATATTCTTGTTTGAATAGTAACTATTATGAATCGAACATAAACTACTGTAATACTCAGCAAAAAAACCAATCATTGGAACTTGAAGAGTTCAATGCCTTTTATTACTTCTTGTGGTCAGAGACGGTTGAGATGCTTGTTATTTAGCAGTAGATAGTGTCAGTGGACATCCCATATACAGAAAACAGACAAATGTTATTCTGAGAAACAATATCAAGTTATAGCACATTTAAATATATGATTAAAGGAAAGAACCTTCTATTCAAGACTGTAATGGGTTAATGAATCAAGATCCTTGAAAAGGACAATTTTTTCTTAATATTCCATCACACTTCACCATATTTCATTACTATGGAAAATTTCCATGTACATTTATTTGACTGCCCAATCTAATATTAATAAAACATAATTATAGGGTAAATCAAATAAAGATTGCTTCAAAAACATGTACCTTCTAAACATGCTTTTCTTGCAATAGATTGTCTAACTCAACAGACCAAAACAACACAAAATTTTTTCATGTTCATAAAAAAATCTCATCTGAAAGTTAAATTTTATGGTTTGCTAGATTATAATAGATTTTTCCCTATTTGAAATAATTATAAACAAAACAGTCTATTTAATTATATTAACTAAAATGCATCATGTTGGAAGACAATTGGTAAACTACAACACTTATTTCTGTAATCTTTATTACTAAAACAATTACATGGTTCTTGCTTCAGATTCACTCTTCAGAAACCAAATTATCATCTTAACTCTTTTAGTATCTAATTTTAGGTTCTTTTCTTTATTTAAAAAACTCTTTTTACCCATTAATATAATCAATGAAACTAAGTCATTAACTCCTATATATTTTATAATTAGTGTTATACTAGTGGAAAAGCAATTTAAAGAGACATGCTATTATACCAAGAACAGTACCATACCTACTTTCACATAAATGTATATTGAATATAGAAGATGAGAAGATATAATCCAAGGATCTATGAAAAACTATGCTGCTTTCTTGGGTATAATAATTCTCTCCCAATTAGCTACTATTATATATTTTGTATCCTACATTTCAAGTATTTATAAGTATGCCATTGTATATACTATTGTCATGTATGCAAATAATGTTCTTCACAGGTATAATAATTATGTCATTATATTTGTATATATGAGGAAAAATATATGACACAGAAAGAGATGCAAGGTTTCCAAGGGACAGAAGGAGGGAGGTGGGGGGAGGGATTACCGGAAGGGATAGTGACCAAATTATATTTCTGTGTTGTGTGCATCTATGAATATGTAATAACAAATCCCATCATTATGTATAGCTATAATGCACTAATAAAAAGAAAAAAGAAAAACATCAAATTCTGTTTCCTATATTCACAGAATAAAAATGCTATAGCCTTCAGTTGACAGTTACCCTCACAGCAGTATTTTCAAAGTTTTCTTCCCTCTACGTCAGTATTATGTGTTTGCATATCTGTATATAATGAACTTTTAATATCTTATAAAAGGCAATGAATAAAATGCCAAGTCCTATTTTTGTCATTTGTTCTGAGTTCAACAAGAATAAAGTTTATGCTGCAGTACCTTTGGATATTGCTTGACAGGAATCAATACTCTTTCTGAGAGCTTTATGTTTTTGTTGCTGATGACATCAAGATATTTCTTTTCTTCATCTTCCTTTTTTCCATCAGAACCTTGAAATTTTTCAATTTCTGAAAAAGTCACAAGGAAAAAAATTTGAAATATGAAAAGATGTCAGTAAAAATATGCTGATTGTTCATGTTCCTTCTCTGATAAGATTTTTGAAGCATCTGATAAAAGGCCTGCAATGTCTTGCTAACTGCTATGTGAATAAGGTAACTACTGCCAGCTAAAACTGACAGGTGACACTTGAAATGGGACTCTGTCATCTGTAAAACAAACGATGCATTTAAATCATTTTAAACATCTTCTAACAAATGGGAGGAAAAATCTGTCCTTTAACTATTTAAAATATCTAAACAAACATAACTTGACAAGGAGCAATGAACAGAACAAAACATTTTAAGGTTATATTTCATTGTCACTCAGCATTATTCCTAAGAAAATAAAAATAATTAAAAGATTGTAATCATCCAATTATTTAAAATATAGAGTAAACAGAAACTGTCCACTATTTTTTATATTCTAATCAACCTTAAAAGTAATTAAAAAGGCAGGCTGGAGTGATGGCTCAGCGGTTACAGCACTTGCCCAGCATGCGCACGTACATGGGTTCAAAACCCCAGCATCCATGTACACAACTAAGTCTGAGCAACGAAGGCCATGTGAAAAACTCAATAAAAATTGATTCTGTCTCTCTCTCTCACTCACTGTCCTTCTCTCTTTAAAAAGTAATTAAAAAGGGGTCACAAAAGTCAGATGAATGATGAAATCTGTAAACGTCACCATTCATCAGTATGAAACTATCAGTCCAGATATTGAAGAGAAACTATTAATTTCATCCTCCAAGAATGTTCCCCAAATGGACATTTCTAAACATATATACATTATCCACTCTCATCTTTAAAAAATTCATTTCATAAAGTTTTTTGATCTTCTAATATAGGTAGGTACCAGAAATACAACAGAAAATGTCCCTGTTTTTATGGAATCTATATTCTAACGATGAAAACAGACAATTCTAAAATAAATACATGTACAGAAACACTGTGTGGGAGTAGAGAATCAATACAGTAAAGCTAGTGAGAATATAAAGGAGAGTGGAATAAGAACTATGCTATTACTTCAGATTTCTGTAGTAACATTTGAGCACAGTCCTGAACGATGAGAAACAGCCTGCTCTTGGAAGAGCAAGAAGCAAGAAAGCCTGTGCACTGCAGAACAGTGAAAGTAGGAAAATGTTTCACAGGTGGCATGCACAACCAATCACAGCAGAGGGCAAGCAAAGAAAACCAATTTACATTTATGTGGCTGAGAAACAATGGGAACTTAGACTAGTAAGGAAGGAATGAGAGAATGGGTTAAAGCTAGAGTCGCTTCAAGGAATTTACTACTGAAAACATTTTGGAGAATTCCAGAAAAATTCATTCTACTAATTTCCTTGACATTAATTAGTTGATATCTGTAAATAGGTCTCCGTGCCCTGTTCTTGGCCAACTGTACTATTCTAAAACACTAAATGAAGTTATGAATACCAAAGTTTAATTTTATTATATACGGAACAAAACATTTTATCTGTTATTTTAGAGTACAAAAAGCTGATAATAGTTATTAAATATGGGCATTTTAAGACATATTTTTATCGCAGTTTGAAGCAGTTATTTTCAAAGGTTTGACTACTTCAAAGGTAAGAGGAATATTATATTGTATATAATTGGTTTTTTCCTCTCTTATTCTAATTTTAATTAACATATGTCCAAAAAAGACAATGCAAGTGATAGAAAAATTCCTATGACATTCCAGATATTAATCTATTATTATGCTACATATTTGGTTCATGTGGAACTTAAATTTTTTCAAGTAGTATTACATGAATTACCCAGATAATACCTGAATGAAAACTACAATGTACAGTTAATACAAAGTCATTTACAATCCTGTTATCAGTTACATGCTGTTCTTTACCTAAAGACAAGTATCTAAGTAAACTGACCAATCTAAAATTAAGTTACATGTCCATAGATTCCACAGAAAGCTTTAGATTCCTCCTTACCATTCCAAAGTACTAAAAAGTCATTTTCAATTAAGTGCCTTTTTAAACTGAGAAGCACACTTTATTAAGACCTTTCAATCCCTTATATTAGAACTCTGACAACTGTAAAGAAAGAATACTCAGTATATCCTCTGACACTGACGATGGACATTGGATCACTACCCTTCGGGTACTTGAACCTACCTGCCCCACTGTCTACCTTGCTGAGGAAACTGTAACGTGGAGCACAGTTACAGTGTGACTCAATTCTCACTCTACCAGATGAACAACTTTGTCAGTCTGTCATAAGAAAAGATGAATTATGAGTATTTGCTCTCCACAAAACTACTACCGTAGGCTTTTTCAGACATTTGCAATTTGGTCATTGCATCATTAAATCTATTAACTTTCCCATCAAGAATTGGAACTAAAGAAAATAACTATTTTCATTGCACTCTCTGCTCACTGCTATCATCTTTTAAAACTGGGTATTTCTTTTTCCCTTCTGATACTGTCATGGAGCTGTTTTCATCCCTGACACGTCTAAATGAACAAGTAGCTCAATAACTGCATTTGTCACTTGCATTGTCATAAAATGGTGGTATACCCCAAACTTGCCTGGTTTTAAAACCAGGTAGCCAATTTATATAGCACTTTTCATATTTTTAACTTTCAATTTAAAGTATTTTTTTATTTCATGCTTAACATATATTCTTTTCTTAAAAGAGAGAATCAATTTTATTTAGTTTTTCTTGTGCTCCAACACTTCATTGTATACATGGTGCTGGGGTTTGAAGTTGTGTCCCCGCACATGCCAAGCAAGCATGATAACCACTGAGCCAACACTCTAGCCCCTAACGTATATTCTTAACATAATATTTAAACACTATGCAGATATCCGTAACGTTTCAAAAGCAAACATTACAACATCACCACCAATTACTGAATAGCACTGTGCAGAAGCACCCCAACATTTCTCTATACTTGTTTATATGTTAACTACCTAAGGTTGGCTGTCATGTTATTAAGAAAGCATATTCAATATCATAGGAAGATTTATATTCTGGTGAAAAAATATTAAAATGCAGAGATTTTTAGTGTTCTCAATTCTCTTTTCATAGTTTATCTCTTAATACATACATTGACTCAAAATTTAACTATCACTCATTATATTTGAAGAGGCTATTAACATAGTATCAGGATTAAGCAGATATTGCAAAAGAGGCTGTCTTTGATCCACTCACTTTGTACCAGTTGACCCACCAGTTTGAGTAAGATGGAGGGTATAGCAAGAAGGTATTTTAAAGGAAAATTTTAGTTCTGCTTTTGCATGAATTCAATTTCCTTATGGGCATGTAATTTTCTTAATTATGTTTCATTTTGCTTTATTTTATAAGGCTTTTTAATTGCAGTTTTAATATACTTTTTATATACTTTTATCAATGAAATATTTAATGTTATGATTTTTCCTTAGAAAACCCCTGGGGACAATGGCTGTATATTTGAATTAACTCTGATTTTATTAAAATCTCTATGTAGAAGTTCTGCAATTCCATTTTAATATCCTCAAAAACATTGTTTGGCAGCATTTTATAGAAGTGTTCAGGTGGCAAAGTCTATCTTTGTATGTTTCTATTAATTTATTTTTAGAATTGGTTGTCTATTATTTCTATATTTTAGAATTCAAAAAGGAACCCTTAGTGGTCACATTTTTGGATATGACTCACGAATATTTCACAGAAGGGTTATATTTCCTATTTTGGTGAAGAGTAGGATGGAAATCAGTGACTTTTTCTTTTTTTTTTCTTTTTTTTTTTCCTATAGTACCATCCTGGAAAGAAAGGTATGTGAACATTTTTAAAATATGTATTCAAGAATGGAATTTTGTTCATAGATTATATACATGCTTAAACTGAGTACATTAACTAAAACATGAATAGTCCTATGACTTCCACTTTCCTACATTTAGGTTAAATTTTGATTGTTTACTTGTTTTGGTACCTGATATTGTCTCCAGGAGCACTTACCACTGAGCAACATTCCCACATTCTTAGCCCTTTTTTAATTTTTATTTTTGTTTTGTATTGGTACTGGGGATAGAAACCATGGGTGCTTAACCACCAAGCCACATTACCTACCTTTTTATTTTAAGAAAGGGTCTCGGTAAATTGTGTAGGGCCTCACTAAGTTCCTGAGGCTGGCTTTGAAATTGAGACTCCCGCCCCCTGCTCAAAAAGCCAAAAAAATATGTGAATGCATTCTTCCTCACTAGCAATCAGAGAAATACAAATTAAAACAACATAAAGATTTCACCTCACTCCAGAGAGAACAGCAAAGATGAAAAATACAAACAATAACAAATGCTGGAGGGGTCGCGAGTAGAAAGGAACACTAATACATTGTTGGTGGGACTCCAGACTGGTACAGGCACTCTAGAAAGCAGTGTGGAGACTCCTAAAAAATTTAGGGATACCACTAACATTCCACCCAGCTATCCCCTCCTGGGTATTTTCCCAGAAGAACTAGAATCAGCATATTACAAAGACACAGTCACATCAATATTTACAGCAGCTCAATTTATAATTTATAATAGTGAAATTATGGAATCAACCCAAATGCCTCTCACTGGATGAATGCATCAAAAACTAACAGTATATAAATATACATACATATACATACATACATGCATACATACTCACGCACACAGTGGAGTTCTACTCAGCTATTAGAACAGTATCACCACTTTCCAAGGTAAATGGATGGAAATGGAAAAAAATCATGCCAAGTGAAATAAGCCAAATCTAGAGACTTAAGGGACAAACATTTTCTCTTATTTATATAGTATAAGCTAGAGTAAAACCAAGGATAGTTAAACAAGTTTACTTACTGTACATACCAAATTCAAAGTAACACATAATCTGGGGGAAACTATAGCTATGGGGTTGTGAAAGGATAGGGAGAGGAGGCAGGGAGGATCATGATGCAGGAAATGGAGGGGAAATTAATTCTCAATGGTATACTTGAATACCCCCAAAAGCCAAATACTCATGTAGGCATTTAAATCTTGGAAATTTGAATATTAATATACATGTATATGCACATTCATATATATAATGGGGGAAATTACATTGGAGAAAAGAGAGTGGGGAATGGGTGAAGAGTGGGAGATACTAGATAAGGATAGGGCTCAAGTTACATTATCATTTCATATATATAATGAACGTGTAGCAACAAATCCCTTCAATTTTTAAGAAAATGATGAACTAACAATAATAAAAGAGAAAAAGGAAAAACTGCAATCCTCTTGCCTCAGTCTCCCCATTTGCTGGGATTATAGGCTTGTGCCACGTGCCCAACATGAAGTTAGGTTTTGCACATCATCTCACTCCCTTATGGAAAGAGAATACCTGAAATAATAAAGTGGGGATTGGGAATAAATCATGAAGACATGAATCCCTGTACGAGGAATCTACAGAAACTATATAATAAAAATATTTTATTCTAAACTAGAAATAAAAGAAACACTGCTAGATTCTGTGTGGGTTAGAAATTGTGAGAATGACCCCTAAAAGTCATTTTTTTAATTTTTTAAATAAAAAAATCATGAAGTGAGGCAATTATCTCACTTAAACAGGCTAATGCACAGAAACCTCCTACAAGCACTGTTCAACTTTCTCTTTTAATCATAAATAAGAGACATAGATTATGTCTACATCTATACAAATGTACTGCATGAAAAAATGAACTCATTAATATATTGGCAAATAACAAAAGCAGAAGAGAAATATAACAAAGCAGAAAAATGTTACACTATAACACTACAAATGAGCAAAGCCAAAATATATCAGAAATAAAATATATTGAAAATCGATAAAATGTTTAAGAAGTCATTAGAGAAAAAGAAAAGAACTACCAGAATTGAGAAATAAAATAGAAGATGCATTTCAGATGTAAATAATAAACCATAAAATGTAAAGCAAGACTAAATAAATGAACAAAAAGAGAAAAGAAATAATCAAGAACTTTGATAAAATAAAAAAAATAAAACCTTATAAAGAAAATGACAGATGTAGAAGACAAGCTACCAATGTCCAAGGCATACATAGCTGGAGTTGCAGACACTAAAAATTAAAGCGATAAAACTGAAGAAAAACTAAATACTGCCATTCAAGAAAATGTTTCATAAAAAAAGTTAATATGGAGGGTGGATGTGATCAAAGTACATGATATGGGACTGGTGCTGTGGCTCAGCGGTTATGGTGCTTGTTTGGCATGCATGAGTACGTGAGTTCAAACCCCAGCACCCACGTACACAACTAAGTGTCAGAGAAACAAAAGCCACGTGAAAAACTAAATAAAAATTGTTTCTCTCTGTCTTTCTCTCACTGTCCCTCTCTCTTTAAAAAAAAAAAGTACATGATACGCATTATGAAAATTTAACAGAAACCCATAACTTTCTACAACTAATATGTGTTAATAATTATAATAAAAGAGCTATATGATAATATGATATGAACTAAAGAATATGATAAGCTCAATTTTGCATTTAAGGTACACAGAAAAAAGGGTGAAAGGGAAATGAAGAAGATAAACAAAGGGAGACATCTTTTGAAAAGGAGAGAGAATGGTGCAAAAATTAAGATGAAACTCTGTAAACTCGGAGTGATTCTACAGAATAACTATTCCCAGTTAAAGAATACGGCTGGGTCTATGCCTCACCTCCATTTGTTATTTGCTGGTTGACTTACTTAACATTGTTTCTACACTGGAAATTAGGGAAAAACTCTTACTAGTGTTATGAAGATTAAATATGATAATACAATTAGGGACTGGAAAGTGAGGACAGGAGAAGGACAAATGGACAAGATCAATGTACGATCTGCGCATCTGTGGAGATATCATAATGAATCCCATTAATTTGAGCAAATTATATGTTAATGTAATTAAAAATAAATAAATAATTCAAGAAGGTGCTTAAAACATCACCTGGGAAAATGTTCCACTGTAGTTAACACTGTCATTATTAGTACATACTAAACCTGAAAGGATCCACTGAACTTTGACCTAGATACCTAATGAAAAGTACACTGAATAGGAAGCTACGAACTGATTCCTAGATTGAGAAAGAATTACAGAACTTGGGACCAGATGGATTCTCAGTTCTTTCTCAAACTCCTCCAAAAAATAGAAGGAACACTTAGAAACTCATTTACCGAGGCCAAAGACCCCACAAGAAAAGAAAACTATAGGCCAATATCCCTAATGAACATATACACAAAAATGCTCAACAAACTAATATCAAACTGAGTAGCATATTGAAAGAATCATCTGTAAGTAGGATTTAACACTGTGATGCAATGATATTTCAACATATGCAAATCAATCACTGTAGTATACAATATTAGGAGAAGGAAGAACAAAAAACACAAGATTATCTCAATAAATGCAGGGGAGAAGGCATTTAACAAAGTTTAGCAGCCCTTCACGATAAAAATTCTCAACAGGTTAGATAAAAAACGTTCCTCAACACAATAAAGGCTACATGTGTAAAGTTCATATTTAATATTATACTTAATGTTGAAAAAATGAAAGCTTTTCCTTTCAGATCCAAAAGAAAGTAAAGATTTCCATGCTTGCCATTTCAAAGTGCTACCGTGAGTCCTAATTAGAAAAATTGGGCAAGAAAAATGTTAAAAGTACACAAACTGTAAAAAAAAAAAAAGTAAACATATCTGTTTGCAGTTTAGATGATCATATACGCAGAAATCCCTTTAAACTCCACATAAAAGATATTAGAGCTATTAAGTAAATTCAGTAAAGTAGTAAGATACAAAATACATCAAAAAATAGAACACTGAGAAATAATTAAGGGAATTAAAAACTTGTACTTTGAAAGCTATAAAATATTAATGAAAGAAATTAAGGAAGAGAAAAACAAGAGGAAAGACATTCAATATTCATGAATTGAAAGGATATTGTCAAAATGTCCATACTACCCAAGTGATCTACATACTCAATGTACTCTCTATCAATATCCTAATACATTTTGCACAGAAATAGAAAAATACAATCTTAAAATTCACAAGAGGCCCCAGTCAATTTTAACAAAAACAGAGGTATCACATAATCTGACTTCAAATATATTATAAAGTTATAAATGAAAACAACATAGAACTAGCATAAAATAAGGAATACAGGTCATAAAAGAAAATAGAGCTTCCAAATTTGATTCACATAAATATGGACAACTGGTCTTCAACTAGGGTATCAAGAATACAAAACTGGGAGAAAAGACAGTATCTTCAATGAATCATGCTGAGAAAACTCGGTATCAACATGAAAATGAAATTGGACCTTATCTAACACTATCCACACAAACTCAAAATCAATTAAAAACTTAAATCTTAAACCTAAATCCATAAAACTTCTAGAAATCAAGGTCAAGTGTTTCTGACAGTGATCTTGGCCATGATTTCTCAGATATGATCCTAAAATCACATGCAACAAAGTAAAAATAGATAAGAGGGATTATATCAAAAGAAAAAGTCTATACAGCAAGAAAGTAATCAACAAAATAAAAAGGCAATCTATAGACTGTGTGCAAATAATTGCAAACCATCTATCTGACAGAGGACTAACATCCAAAATAAAAAGAAACTCAAACTACTAAAGAGCAATCAACCAACCAAATGAAAAATATTGTACAAGGGACCTGACTAGATACTTCTCCAAAAACGACATGAAAATGGATAGAAGGTATATAAAAGTATGCTCAATGTCACTATCAAAGATATGCTAATCAAAACCACAATGATCTGTTAAATCTGTTAGGATAATTATTATTAAAAAGAATACATAAGTGTTGGCAAGGAGGAGGGGAAAAGGGAAGCCTCATAAATGTAATCAATAAAATAAAGTGATTCAGCCATTATGGAAATATGCATAGCTGCTTAGAAAATTAAAAACAGAACCCCCATGCGACCTGGCTGCTATTTTCTGAATACTTTCATCCTTACAAAAGTATTATGTTGAAATTCTAATCCCCAAGGTGATGGTTTTGGGATGTCAAGCCTTTGGGAGATGATTAGTTCATGAGTGTGAAGCCCTGGTGAAAAGGATTAACGCTCTTACATAAGAGGCCTGCGGAGAACCTCAGGTCATGGGTGGGAGGCACTGGCTCTGAGACAGAAAGTGGGCCTTTAACAGACACTGGAACTGACATCACTATGATCTTGGACTTCCCAGTCTCTAGAACCTTGAAATAAATTTCTGTTGTTTATGAGTCACACTGTTTATTGTATTTTGTAATACTAGCTTGAGGTTTTAAGTCACTCACCAAATTCTGAGTTTATATCTAAAAGAACTGAAACCAGGATCTCAGAGGTACTGTATTCCCATGATCACTGTACCACCATTTACAATAGCTAAGTCATGAAAGCAAACTAAATGTCCACTGTTGGAGGAAATATTATTCAACCTTTAAGAAGAATGAAATATTGTCATTTGTAACTTATGGAAATACTTGGAGGACATTATGCTAAATTAAGCTGGAAAGCAGACAAATACTACGTGACTCTATAGACTTGCCGTCCCCAAAAACAAATGTGGAAATCCTATCTCCCAATGTGATGAAATTAGGAGTGGGTCTTTGAGAAAGTGATTAGGTCATGAGGGTAAACTCCTCATGAGTGGAATTAATGTCCTATTAAGTGGCCCAAGGAAGCTCATTTGACCCTTCCACCAAATGAGGAAACAATAGCCCTCAACAGACATCAAATCTGCTGGTGCCCTCATCTTAGACTTTTCAACCACTAGAATGGTAAGAAATAAATTTTTTGTTTATAAACCACCCAGTCTATGACATTTTGTTTTAGCAGTTTGAACAGACTAAGAAACCATTTTATATGAGGAAAAAAAACATAGTCACTCTCCTAGATGCCTAAAGTAGAAAGGGGTGGGGTGAAGGGGATGAGGAAATGTTAGACAAAGAGTCAAAGATTTCAACTATGAATAATGACTAGAGATGGAAAATACAAAACAATGTCTATAGTTAACAACAATGTATTCTATAGCTAAAACTTTGCTAATAGTGTAGAATGTATGGCAAGCAATTTATTACCAAAATAAATGAAGATGTAAGAGGAAACTTTTGTTGGGGATAGATATATCTGTTACTGCACGTGGTGCTGGTTTCGCCAGTGTATACTTATTTTCTAACTCCTCAAGGCATTTACATTAATATAGCTATATCTATATATATATATATATAGATATACTACAATTCTTACATATCAAGAATGATTTTTCATTTTGCTAGTAGTATTTTTAAGATATTATTTTAATATATTCCCTGTACTTGTAGCTTGGTGTAATCTATAGCTTCAAAAATAAATTGCCAGTTTAAATTTTTAGATTCATTTACAAAATACAATCAAAATTCAATGAAAGAGATACTTATTGAATGTATCAACCTGCAGCTTCACAGTGAAGTCATTTTCTTAGCCCATGTGGTTTTTGTCTACAGTTGTAATTAATACTTCCTAAACTAGCTATGCTGAGTACTCAACACTGGTCTTCCACACATTTATCTATTCCCACAGAATATAGTTCTCTTAAGATTTTAGAATTATTAATAGCTATAAAATTGATGTATTAGACTGTGTCTGTATTTTGATGTGTTACACAAGTTACTTTATTGTGGATTTATTTATTTATTTATGAGAGAGAGAGAGAGAGAGAGAGAGAGAAAGAGAGAGACAGACAGACAAAGAGAGAATTAATTTTATTTAGTCTTTCATTTGGCTTTCATTGTTTCAACACTGTGTACATGGTGTTGGGGTTTGAACCTGCATCCTGGAGCATGCCAGGCAAGCCTCCTAACTGCTGAGCCACCACTCCAGCCCTGATTATATCTATTTTTGCTACTGATAGATGTTCATATTTTAAATGTATATGACAAAATACACATATACAAACATAATTATCTGTTCACATTGAAAAATGGTTAATAAATATAATATTTTAATTGTGTAACATTTTTCCTAAAGGTCTCATTTAAAATTAGCTGTTTATATATTTTAAGTAATGTTTTGTAAAATAAATTACTTAATTCCTGGTCATTTCAAAGACAGCATACTTTGCATCATCCAGGGACTTCATGATGTATATCAATTATTCTATTATCCTACTCCATGAAATCAATGGTGAGAAAAAAATTTGCAGGTATGACACCTTACCCTAACTGTGTATAGAAAGTCAAGGGAAAGGGAAGGAAAAATCAAGGGTGGCTCCTAAGGAAGTAATCCTGGAAATAAATCAACAAGATGGGCTGGGGGGAGAATATGAATTTCAAATAATTACCAAGTTTTTTTCATTTTGTGATAAATATTTAATTTTATTTTGGTCATTTTTGTCAAAATTTTACTCTGCCCTATGTCTTCTCTATGTACCTGAATTTTACAAAATATATAATCCATCTTGTTAGAACGACATATGAAAGAATAATAAATATGTCCTTTAGGGGGCACATTTGTATGGAACCCTTTAGACCGAATTTGATTATACGGAGGACAAAATACATGCTTTTCTAGATATTTACATTTCAAAATTCAAACCAAACAGAGACAAATTTAAAATATATAAATATAAATAAACAAGGTTTCTAGTTCTAGGAAAATTTTAGAGAATCAATACATATTTAATTATGAAAATGATTTTGAAAGTAATTTTCATATAATATAAAACATTGATTTGCAAACCATAATTTTGAACATATTTAAACAAAGTAGAATCAGTCTAGGGAAAAAATAAGTTTTTGTCAATAAAATGTAAATAACTTTTCTATATTACAATAGGGAATAGTTTCAGTATTCAATGTTTTGGAATTTAAGCTCAACTAAAACCAAAAGTCAATATAAGGTTGTAAAAAAGGTAACTTTTATTTCTGGACATTTTTTAAAAGGACTTTAACCCCAATACAAAGGATGTTTAACTATCTGATTGTAAGAATTTGTCATTGTAAATGAAATACAACTTGTACACACATAATGTAGCTAATATAACTCTGCAAAGGATGTCCTGCACATTCTACCCTCAAATTCTACCCGCTAGTTTCTAAGTAAAATGTGCTGTTTTGCACTTGAGTACAGAGCCAAACCTTTAACAACCAGAGTTAGCAGAATCAAATAGCCCAACACAGAATAATTTTCATTGCCCTTGTAGCATCCCCCAAGTGAAATTTCAGAGATTATAATTTCTAAGTCTGTATTCAGAATAAAAGAGCAAATATACTATAACTATTTGCCAAATAATGAAAACCTATTATTAACAAAGGAATATGAAGAAATAATCTACCACAAATTTTACCTCACTGATAGTGATGAAAATGATAAAACTTTTAAATTTCAATTGCAAGAAAGGATGAAGAAACATCAGTTGTAATTTACCATATACTTGTTAATATCACAGCTCTATGAGTTCAGTAACAATTACCTTAGTTTTCAATAAATAATACTTTCATCTTTATTTTGTACATATTGTTAATACAGCTGCCTAAGTGAACAGGAGTTCAAAGAGCTAACATAATATGTACTATAAACACATAAAGGAAAACAACAGAAGAAAAAGGATTTAAAAACTGAAGAATTCTATAATCCCAGCGGCTCAGGAGACTGAGGGAAGAGGACTGCATGTTCAAAGCCAGTCTCAGCAACTTCATGAGGCCCTAAGCAAATTAGTGAGATCCTGTCTCAAAATGAAAACAAAAAAATTCTAGGACTGTTGCTCAATGGTGAAGCACCCCCGGTACCCAACCCCCCAAAAAACAAATTGGAAGAATTCTCAGGGCAGCCTCACATTTAATAATCTAAACAAAAATAATAGGAAAAGGAACCAGCTTCACTTAAAATACATTTACATGTTTGTACTCATGTAAAATATTTTATAGAAAAGGGCACTTAAGGTTTGGGTGTTGCCTTGACCACTTCCAGAAAGCTCAGAGATAGTATACTTCAAATCAGCAGACAGGGATTTCATGAGTTATTCTTTTTCTTTTTACTATCTTTACAACTTTTTAAAAATTGTATCTGCTGATTAAAAATATATATATGTGTGTGTGTGTATATGTATGTATGTGTGTGTGTGTGTGTGTATATATATATATATAGTTTTTCACTGGGCTTTCGTTGTTGCTACACTTTGTTGTGTATATGGTGCTGGGGTACAAACCTGCATCCTCTAGCTTGCCAGGCAAGCACTGTAACCACCTAGCCACTGGTCCAGACCCTGATGATAATATTTTAATCTTTATTTTGTATATATTTTATTATAAGCTGCCTCAAACTCATCTCCAAAATAAGTAACTGATAAAAATACAACTTGAAATTATTATTCTGCATTAATAATTTTTAATCCAACAATTCTTACCAATGCAAAATTTCCTTAAATTCTTTTTGTCATTTGTAAAGTTAAATCGGGGTGCTAAATGCAGCTTTGCCAAGGAAGTTAGTAAGTCTTCAATTTCTTAATGTTTAAAAGAAAGTACAACTATCTTTGGTCACATGATGGGAATTAGCATTTGTGCAGAGCTTGGTGGCAATAATTATCCCGTGGATTACATATTATAATGTCTCATATCTGTTTCCCTCTGACTGTATTCTCTAATCTGTAAGTTAATTTTACTCATCTCCTCTACATATCCCAGGGACTGACAAGGGAAAGAAGAAATTATACACTAAACCTCTCTTTTCCATCACAAAAAATGAGATGGATAATTTCCTCCAA
This sequence comes from Aplodontia rufa, assembly GCA_004027875.1. Lineage (NCBI taxonomy): Eukaryota > Metazoa > Chordata > Mammalia > Rodentia > Aplodontiidae > Aplodontia > Aplodontia rufa. The sequence continues at coordinate 8,044 of PVKS010003445.1, read as the reverse complement.
AACAGAGCTTAAAGATCAGATGACAATCTAACGTGTGAAAAATAATGCTCGGAACATGAGTACTGTGAATAGTGGCTCTCTCAGACTCTAGATTAGCAGGTAAGACTCTAGTGGGTACTGGACTGACTCCCAAAGCATTGAAGGGATGAAGAGCTATTACTGTACATGGAGCAATATTTTCCATTTTATGTAAGGCATGGGAAACTTTCAGATCCATTAATAATAAATCAGTGCTAAATAATTTACAAATAATATTAAGAAAATTACATAAGCAAATATATTTGATGATTGAAATAAAAAGAAATACTAATTGCCAAATTGATTAAAAAATAATCCAAGCACTTGTTTTCAACAGGATTAACTATAAACTATGAAGCATTTTAATTACTACTAATTCATTTTAATACCATGTACCTACTAAAATTATGAAACTATCTGATATCCACCCTGTTCACACTTCCACACTTCCTAGCTATTCATCCAAATGCCAATCACTTCAAGGTTCAGTACAGCCCACAGTTCCATTTCACCATGGAGTTATACAGCAGCAACTCAGCAAGTTCACTCCTATGAGCTCCCTATAATTCATATTCATCCTATTCTTCTCTTTAATCATAGCATTAGGCCACATCCTATATCTGTGCCCCTGGAAAACTCACTCAAGCTTTCCAGGCTTCTGCTATTCCTTCTAACCCACCCACCTGAACTTGGGAGTAGATCTTATAAAGGGCATCCCATTGTAGACTCAATAACATAGACTCCCTTCTATGGTATTGCATTTGCCACATGTTAGCTGTGTGACACTGGTAACAAGAATGGTGACAGCAATTGCTTTCCAAGCATTTTCTGTGTGCTTGGCAGTGATCTAATTCCTGCACATACAGGAGTCCATTTAATCAATTTACTTAAGTTTCTCTGTGTCACATTGCTTACTTGTAAGTCACAAAACTGTTGTAAGGATTAATGAGGAAGTTACCCAAAGCATTCACAACACATCTGGCACAATATAAGAATGTGGTAACTATTAACTATTATTTCATTAACTTTCTTTTGGTATGTACACAAGACTTCACTGAGGTCTTCTGTATCATTAAAACCAACTATCATGACATCCATGGTTACTATGCTTCAGAGTTCACACGTTGTCCCTAGGTAGACTGTTAATTATCAATGGCACATCAATGATTCACGTTTCAATATGTCCCATAGCAGACTAATATCATTCTTCATTTTAAGAATATCATTCATATTCCTTTAAATTGAAAAATAGGACAAAATGAAGAAGAATGAAAAAAAAGAGACCATAGAGATAACTAGAATATAACATGTACAAAATTTGCTAAAAAGGTCATCAGGAAAGCATTAAAACCTTTTGAATAGTACCATCAGCTAAGGACTGATACTTCACAAAAGGCAGGGGGTCAAATTTGGGTTTGGGGGGTTTGGTTTTTTCTTCCAATGATCAAGACAAAGGTTTTATTAAAATTAGGGGTCTTGTGTCATTGGCCTGGTGGTCTAAAGATATCAATTTTTCCAGGAAAGGAAACTGGGGAAAGTGTTAAAACAAAGAGGACACAGCAGTGGCTTGGGACCAGGTTTTTGGGTGACTGCTGCTGGGAGAAACTGTACCTTCTGGATCCATTCTTCTCTTTTACTGTAGCTAGGGTGGTCTGTTTACCTGCACATGGACCAGGTGGGAAATTCCCCCTGGTGCTGCATCCTTTGCTGATGTTAGAGCCCTGCTCGGCTTTCATGGAATGTGTTGGGGTTTACCCTGGAAGCAACCTGTGTTTACTACATACTGAGCATGAATGGCCCTGCCAGAGTCTGAAAGCTGTCCCATCCTGGGGCTCCAAACAGGTGTCTGACATTCATTAGATGGTTGGTCCTTTATTGCCCTTTGAGCAAAATCCCAGACCCTGTGCCAGCAAGCACCTTGTGACCTTACCTAAAGCAAAGGTGATTGATTTTGGCAGGAACTTAGAGACAAGGGCTACAGAATTTGGTGAAAAGATTTGTAAAAAAGGGGCTCCTGCACAAGGAACCCAGGGAAATACATTGTAAGTGTTCTGATCATAGATGCCTGGTTAAATCAAACTGATTATGCTTTATTTTCATTTTCATGAACAAATTTTTAGGCTGGATTCTAGATTCCTGAGTACAAATGGTTTATTTTTGATGCATTTTATCACAATTGTGCACAGACATTTTTGTACCTCTTAACATAATTTATAAAATGAGAGTAGGCCTCTCTTTCTGTTCCAGGAATTAACCATATTGTTTATCCCCTCAGGTACTGATTCATCATAGTTAAAATCTGTTTTGTTTGTTATTCAAGTGTATTAAGTGCTAGACACAAATTTTGAGGTTTTAAAGTTACAAACGTTATTTTTTTTTAAATAGAATTGCATTCTATTTTATTGATATTTATTCCATATATATCCACATGCAGTCTTCTTTCAGTTTGGTTCCCTTTATCAAAATGCATTCAATGTACTTTAGCTCAAAGTTAGATGCACAGAAAGTTCCACATAACAAAGCAATGCAGTAAACGTATTAATGCTTGCTTCAGCAATTATAATCATGCCCCATAAAAAGGTAAGTACCATATCTTACACTGATAATCTACTGTACAGGTCAAATTTCCACAATGCATCGTTCTGACAAAGGCAACATCATACAATGGAAAAGGGCCCTAGTGCAAGGAACTGCCCAAGTGACTTATATTCATTATATCACTGGATCATCTAATTAACCCAAGATGATATACACATAAAAGGTGAATCTAAAGACTTAGTTCCCCAGCTTGTAGAACTAGAAAAGTAATAGAGCAGAGATTTATATCCCCAAGCTCAGGTTCTTAGTGATTTTTCACATTGCCAACCATTTAATCCTTCATTCAATAGATATTTATTGAGTGCCTACTGTATGGCAGGCACCAATCCAAAAACTGGAAACCTGTAAAGCAGGCAGAAAAAAATCTCTATCCTCTTGAATCTTATGTAGTGAAGTAGAAAGAAAATCAATAGGTAAATTATGACATAGTTTAAGAGAAAATAATCTCATAAGTTGTATTGATACACAATTGATATATAAAATCTTGTAGATATTTAGTGTTACCTTTTGGTTACTTTTAACATATGCATATGCCAACGATGTCATCAGCCCAACCAAGGTCCTAAACATATTCATCATCAAAAATTTCTGTGTCATTTTGTGTCTGTGTTTTGTTTTGTTTCCTGGGAGTTGTTTTGTTTTTCGTAAAAGAACACCTATGATATCTAGGCCCTCAACATACTCTGAAGTGCTATGTTATGTTGTTAGCTAGATGTACTATGCTGTGTGGCAGGTCTCTAGAACTTACACATCCTATGTAACAAAATTTTATATCCATTAAGCAACAGCTCCTCATTTCCCTTTGTTTTAGTGGTTATTTCATTGCTGTGACCCAACGACCTGACAAAGTTTATTTTGGGGCTCATGGTTTCAGAGGTCTTGGTCCACAGAAGGCCAGCTCCATTCCTTGGGGCTCAAGGTAAGGCAGAACATCATGGCAGAAGGCACAGACAGAAACTCCACTCCAGATACAAAATATATACCCCAAAGGTACACCCCCAATGACCCACTTCCTCCAGCCGCACCTCACCAGCCTTATAGTTTGTGTGGATATAGTAATCTGCTGTGTTTATTTCCAGAGCTGGGGGTTGAACCAGGCCCATGCACAGACTAGGCAATGATCTACCACTGAGCCATGTCCCTAAGCCCCTCTTAAATAATTTTTTTCTTTTCTTTCTTTCTTTTCTTTTTTTTTTTTTTTTTTTTTTGAGATGGGATCTAAGTTGCCCAGGCTAGCCTCCAAATTGTGATCCTCCTGCTGAAGCTGCCAAAGGCTGGGATTATAGGTGTGTGCTACCTTGTCAGGTAGTAAAACTTGTTTTTAAGGAATAAAGTATGATAGAAGTGGTGGTGTGGTACTCCTGGACTAAGTCTTAAGATACGTAATTTCTTCTTGCTCTCTCTCTTAGATCATTACTCAGCCAGTCCTATGTACAGGCCCATGTTGTCATGAACTAAGACTTTTGCTGATACCAATGTGAGAGAACCACCTTGAAAGAACATACTCTATTCCTATTAAAACCTTCAAATGACTGCAACTTCTTCCAAGACCCTGAGTCAAAATCTGTGTATTCAAACTCCCTCAAACTACATACTTACAAAGTCTGTGAGATAATGTTAATTTAAGACATTATGTTTGGAGGCAATTATTATGCAACTACAGAAAACTAATATTTTGCAATACAGAATCATTTCTTGGTCTGAAGCAAATCTTTTGAAGATTTTTAGCAGTTTTGATCTCATTTGTTGTTATTTTTGTGTTTGTCTGTTTCCTAGTGCTGGGGATCAAATCCAGGGCTTTGATCATGCTAGAAGACCATTCTACCACTAAGCTAAAATCCCTACACCTGACTTGTGTTTTCATGAGAGTATTCTGAGAGTCCTATGTAGGCAGACCAGAGCAGAGAGCAGGGGACCAGCTGTGAGGCTGCTGCGCTAGAATGAGTGACCTACGATGGAGGCTAAGGTGATGGAGGTAGAGGTAGAGGTAGAGGTTTGCTGCAGATTGGAATGGAAGTCTAAGGAAAATGGTGGAATAAAAAATGACTGTCAGGCTTGACCTTGACAGCATTTAGAAACATAAAAATGATTAGCAGAAGAGCAGGCTCTGTAGGGAAAACTTTGAGTTGTACTCATTATATGTGGGTGGTATCTAAGTGCAGATTTAGGATAGGATGTTGAGCATATAATTCTTGAGCCCAGGGAAAAGGTTGAAGTTTGACATATAAATTTTTGAGTCATCGGCACACAACTGATGTGCAAATATAATGGAGTTATGTTGGAATGGAGAGAGGAAGATTGCCAAAGATTGAGCCTAGTGATTCCCTAATATGGAGATCAAAGAAGCAGACTAAGGATCCAGGAAATAAAATAACAAGGGGTAATCAGTGAAAGGGGAAGAAATCCAGAAGATAATAGGTCATAAAATTTAAAAGAATGGAAAAAAGGGGCTGGAGCGGTGGCTCAGCGGTTTCGGCGCTTGCCTGGCAAGCACGAGGACCCGGGTTCAAACCCCAGCACCACATACACAACTGAGTGTTGGAGCAACTAAGGCCATGTGAAAAACTAAATAAAGTTGTTTGTCTCTTTCTCTGCCTCTCTCACTGTCCCTCTCTCTTAAAAAAAAAAAAAAAGAATGGAAAAAAAATAAACTGGCTCATCCTATAGATTTGTTTAAATGAAAACTGTGCTTTGCCTGTTGGACTTGACAAGGTGAAAGATGCTGGTTATTTTTATAGGAACAGTTTTAGTTGCTCATTGGAGTGCATTTAGGAGAGAATCAGGGGAAACAATGTATAAAGCTTCTCTCTACCAGAGTAGGACTAGTCTGTTTCATTGCCTTCCTGAACATTGTTCTAATTCTTGACACCTACCTGTACTGCAGCTCCTGATAACATTATTCCCTTCTCTACTAGCTTTGAAACTACCTCTTTGTTGAGGTGAGCTGAGCTCAGCACAAATCCAAATAGATCTCATTCATTATCACAATGAACACCTACCACTACCTTTCATCTTTTTAGACAAGTCTAAACTACCATCCTGAAATTTATTTGCATTTTAACTCTATATATTTACTCTAACATTCCCAAAATACACAAAGCTCAGTATAGCTAAAACTAAATTCACCTTAACTCTAAAATCTCTTCTCTTCCTGTCTTCCCTTCCACTATAATCTTCAATCAACCAAGAATAATAAAGACACAATCTTTGCCATTTAAACATCTGCTACTTCCTGGTCCTCACCGTTCCATATACAAAAGCCATTCAAGCCTGGTGTCTACATCTGGGGTTCCTCTCCTGCCCTGCTCTCCACTGCAGGTGCTCTGTCACTGCTGTGATTTACTTTGCCATGGATTTCAGGTTTGTCGGGAGCCTTTCAACTAGTTTCCCTCAAGACCCACATGCAACCTCTCTCATTTCTAAGCTGTCTTCCTGAAACAGACTTGAGCAGTACAGAGACCCATTTCTACTGGAATATGATATTTGTAGTACTTTTTTTAAAAGAATAAAGATAGAGGGGCAGTGAGTGAGAGAAAGAGAGAGAGAATCAATTTTATTTAATTTTTCATGTGGCTTTTGTTGCTCTGACACTTAGTTGGGTACCTGTTGCTGGGGTTTGAACTCAGGTCCTCGTGCATGCCAGGCAAGCACCACAAATGATGAGCCACTGCACTGTTCCAGCCCCTGTAGTATGTTTATTTCCTGGCTATAATAGGCATTACAATCTATTGAATGAATGCTAGCAACTGATGTATACCTGTTCCTCACTTCCTGAAAGTTAAATTCTTAATTTTTCTCCTGTCACTGAAGATTGATCAACCATTCCAGTCTTAGTCTCTTGACACCTTTTAGCCTTGTACCTTGCCACTGTGACGTAGATACATTTTATACACAGATTCAGAGCAAACCATGCACTTTTGAAGTCGAAAGGCACTGGCACCTTCCTTCCTTGTGACTGATGGAGTATGACCCTTTAAGCAGGACAATCTCAAATGCTCACTTCCCAAGGTTACCCCATTCTAGGCCTCCAGCCACACTCTGTACTAAAAATACAGCACTTCTGTCACTTTATAATATGCTGTTGACAAGTGTTTCCCTCATAACTCTGTGACTTCCTGGAAGTCAGGGAACACATCACACATTATATTTCACTTCCAGCACTCATCACAAAATGCATGATTTGTGTAAACCCAAAGTCAGGATTACCCATCAATCTGTCTCTCTCAATAAGTTTTGTAAAATAATGTCTCTTAGCTTTTACAAAAACTTCATAAAATATATGTGGCTCTCAAAATTACGTTTTTTAGATTGCTGTTTACATGGTAGTACATTTATTTCTATAGAATACAGTACTACATTTTAAAATTCTTATTTCCAAAAAATTCAATACAACATTTCTATCACCTGAATTGTTTTTAATCTCATGTACAAGTCTTAGAAAATGCAAAGAAAAGGGAAAGACAATCAAGATAGTTGATACATATTCAGATCCACTTTTTAAAAGTCATACTGTTTATTTATCAAAAACTGATATTTTAAGCAAAAATACTAATATGATCTCTATTTTATGTATAAAGTGAGGCCAAAGTGTAATTATGGTTACATTTTAGGAAACTGATTAAAGAGGTTTTGAGTTGACCAATAATCTATTATTTCATGTAAAATTTGAGAAAAGCTCTGAGAGGCCAGGAGCTGTGGCACACACATATAATCCCAGCATCTCAGGAGGCTAAGACAGGCGAATCACAAGTTCAAAGCCAGCCTCAGCAACTTAGCGAGGCCCTGTCTCTAAATAACAAATAAGAAGGGCTACAGATGTTTCTCAGTGTTAGGCAGGCCTGGATTCAGTTTCCAGTACAACACCACCCAAAGAAAAGCACTGAGAGAATCTGTATTTAATATAGTTGGCATTAAAAATGAATCACTAATATTAAGTGGAAGTAACCTATATTCATAAAGGTATGTCTGATTTTCTTACATATATATTCAAATATATTCATTCAAAGAATAAGACATCCTATACATGTGTAGAGAAAATGGAATACTTTACTATCACCAGGGAAAAAACACTATCTTAAACTACCTTTAACAACCCTTTAAAATCAGCATCTCAAATTGTGTTGATTTTAATAAAGATGGCCATTCTACCCAAAGCCCTTTACAGATTCAACGCAATCCCCATCAGGATACCTATGGCATTTTTCAGAGATATAGATAAAGCAATTCTCCACTTTGTATGGAACAACAGGAGACCCAGACTAGCCAAAACACTACTCTATAGAAAAGAAGAATTAGGGGGCATCTCAATCCCTGATCTGAAATTATACTACAGAGCTGTAGTAGCAAAAACAGCATGGTATTGGTATCAAAACAGAACCGAAGACCAGTGGAACCGAATAGAAGATCCTGAGACAAACCCACATATCTT